>JAYKXP010000289.1:0-34957 GCA_037176845.1 Paramarasmius palmivorus | reverse complement strand
TATCATATTCTCTCTAATCAAGAGCAGCTTGAAGTGCTCACGGACCAGCCGTGCTTCAAACGTTTGGCTGGCCACGCCAACGGCGCATTCGCAACATGGGCCCCCAGGTTATACCGAACATTACCGGGACTATGATACTCGTCTTCGTGAGCGTCATCCAGGCTGTTGCCGAAACTTTTCGAACAGTATATGGGCGTGTGCAACCTACAACTTCGGCCCAATACCGTCACCGTTCAACATATTGACCACCTCAATTACATTTTTGGCTGGTGCGCTATTACGGCGCTTGGTAACTTTGACCATAAAAAGGTGGTCACATTGTTCTCTGGGAGCTAGGCCTGGTGCTGGAATTTCCTCCCGGTTGGACGATTTTGATTCCATCGGCGTATATCAGACATTCAAACACTCCAATCGCTGATGGCGAATCACGCTACTCCTTCACTCAATATACCGCAGGGGGACTGTTTCGCTGGGTGGATGATGGGTTTCAGCTTCGTTCTAACATGGATAGGTCTCAAAGGAAAGCGGCAGCTGCTAGGGATAAAGAGCGTCTCAAAAGTGGACTTTTTATGTACTCTAACATGGACGAACTGCAGAATATGTACAAAAAGTAGATTTTCATATCTTTTCTATATCTCGTAGTTTGAGGACCGAAACGTCGACGATGTTGAGGCCATTAGCCAAATTTACTCCGAGTTCTCCGAAATGTTCCTAGTTACGAGAGCTCGGAGAAAGAGACTAAGTAGTCGTTCCGATACTTGCTCTGTGACCTGTCACGGTGACGGTAGCCTTCCTTCACTCCATCATGTCCCGCAAGACATCCAACTCAGGCATCAGCAAAGGAACCTTCAGACACAGCACCAATAACACTCTCAGTGCATTCACGTCGTTCTCGTCCCTCGGTATCTCTTTCCACGAAGAAGCGGACAATATCATCAAGACTCAAACCATCTCCCAAGATGGTCGCCGTCTACACACACGTGTCGCTGCAGCACCACCTCAGTCGCCCTGTGAAGGCTAGGGAATATACGTCAATGCATCCTTCTTCTGATTGGGATGCCTGGGAGGATATTCCGATGGATGACACTGTACCTGAGGCTGATTCTCCTACGAGGGAAGAGAAAGACTCGGAGAAGCAGCCAAGGAAGGAATACGAATCGGTGAGTAATATACCAAAATCTTGAAGACATTGCTGAAGCAACATCCCGCTAGGACTCGCCTATGAAAGGTTTCCTCAAGTACCCGAGACCAGTTCCTGGCCATCACGCTACTTCTCAAAGGGCGTGGACAGAGTGTTCCGGAAGCGTGTACATTCTGCCCGCCTCGAAAGGAGCCTGTTTCTCCCACATTAAGGTGTATGGACTGCAGTTCAATGGCGTTGATGTGCCAAGACTGCTGTATTCAACGACATACGTTTACGCCTCTTCATCGAGTCAAGGTACGTGATTTTACCTTCTTTATATTTATTCTCATCTAGTCTGCGTTTAGCACTGGAAAATGGTCGGCATTTTGAGCGCGTTTTCACTTCGACGTCTCGGTCTGAAGGTTCAGCTACGCCATCCTGATGGTTCCCGGTGTTCCGCTCCTGTTAAGGGCCCTGAAGAATTCACTGTTCTGGACATATCAGGCTTGCATCACGTCTCACTACATTATTGTGGCTGTACCGCATCGATTTGGCCAGAAAGCAAGGTTCAACAACAAAAGTGGGAGCAACTTATGCTCCTACGAATGGTTTCCTTCAACAACAACTAGACCGAAAACGCATGCACCTTTCGCTGTCTACAACAGTTCCAGCTTTATGACACTCACCGGAAGATTACGGCTTTCGACTACTACAGGTCATTGGAACACATCACCGACAATACTGGAATGTTGCTTGGGGTAAGATTTCTCTACCTCATTGTAGCAGGGTCCTGACCGAGTTTTCAGAATCGGTATAAGAATTTCTCCGAATGGTTCGCAATGGCGAAATCTCCGTATGCTTCGTCGGGCAGGTCGTGGCCATGATGTTGAGCGAAAGGTTGACGCCACCAGGCCAGGAGAACTCGCTGTTCCTGTATCGCCTGTCCTATTCCAGATGTTAACCTACCAAAGGGTTGGGATACAGTGCCGCAACAACAACGGTTAGCTGTTTCTTTCATTTGGTTTGAATAGGGCTTCACTCACTCGCTAGACTAGGTTCTTATACTGTCTTTTCATCTCCATCGATGCATGCTTTCGGTTAAAACGGAAGAAAGTATCCTCGTGGAGCAAAGATCCGAGTCTGCAGGATGGATGGGCGTATTTTGTCGAACAAGGCCCTTACAGTGAATGGGTGCGCAAGATGAGCGAGCAAAAAGAAGTGCGTATATGATAATGTTGGGGACAATTCGCTGAACATCACCTTAGATGTCGACGGTGTACCGGGCTCTCTGCCCTCGACCATGCCAATACTAAGTACAATGTTGGATACGACGAGACGGGAAAGGGCGCGGGGCTTTGCGCCCGCCATGAGATGATCCTACCTAATGGATTGGGAGCGCTGCAAGTTGGAGAAAGGTAAATAGTCATCATTTTGTTTGAACAGCAAGGTCTTATTCTCCCCTTTAGATATTCGAATATGGACTACATTGTAGCTTCGTTACTTCGTCATGTTCCTCTTCTCCTATTGATACTGATGTCATACGACATCATGTGTCAGTGGTCAAAGAAATTGTACCACCGCTTCCAGCAACTTCCCCTTCTTGTCCGCCAAATTCTTACACGCCGTGTCCTGAAATTGGCCATCCCCAAGCTACACATCCTTGGTCATCTTCTCAAGTGTCAAGAAAAATTCTCGCTATTGTACACCGAAGGTGCAGGCGAGACTGATGCGGAAGGAATTGAACGTGTTTGGTCCGGAATCGGAACTGTCGCAACCAGTATTAAAGAGATGGGACCTGGCTCGCATCATGATACGCTAGAGGACCATTGCAGCGACTGGAATTGGATGAAAGTGATTGGTCTAGGTAAGCTATATCTCCTTTGTATATCTATCTTTCTCTTCTGACTATCATTCAGATAGGCTTCTTGCGAAACGACTGCTCAATGCTGTTAAGCAGTTCAAGAGCCAGCATGAATCATGGCTTGAATTTAGCCAGCATCAGAAACAGGAAGCTGCGGAATGGATACGCGCTGTTCACAGTTTTGAAAGCGGCGTTTCAGAGGACAATCCATTTTCATTACCTGAATGTGGTGAGTACTCTTCATTCTTAGTTTAGTCCATTAATTGACTATCTTACAGGTATCACATTAACATCAGTCCGCCTTGAGTTAGCGAAAGAGGAAAATGAAAGGCAAAAGCAGACTTACCTAGTGCTGATAACACGACAGCTTCTGAGTTCGTTTACTTTGGGATAGAGTTAGAAGCTAAGCAGTGAGTACCTTCCTTTGGGTCACCTCATTACCATGCTAACAAATCCTCGATCAGGCTAGAGTTGCAGGAAGATATCAAACGTACGCATGCTGCCACTCCCAAGCAACTGACAAACCTTGTAAACCGGCGCACGAAACTGCTCCGCCAAATCAAACGTCTCCGCACTCTCCAGCGAAAATATTCACCTATATCACTTCAAATATTTGCCACCTTGCCTCCAGACAAACTCTCCCCGAATGCCGAGGACGTACCACTTCTCCTTCCCTCTTCCTTCTCTGATACGCAACGACAAGCTCCTAGTTGTGTACCAGAGGTCGTTGATATTGAAAGACGGCTCCGTGAAGGCCAACTCAACGAGTCACTCAACACTCTCCGTCACCACCTGATTGTCAAGCAGCGACTACTCCGATACAAGAAGAGGAATGCTAGGAAGCAAGGGGTAACCACTCGTTCCCGTAACTTGGTCGATCGTCAACAAGCCAAGGTTCATTTAGCTGCAGCCACATATCGTACAGCGTGGAGTGCGATGTGTTCTCTCCTTGGGAAAGACAAATCGGAAATGAAGTGGCGTCAGCTCAAGGAAGATCATGTTCGATGTATGGACGAATTGGATCCTTCTGAGAAGGCGAAGAGGAAGGTTGCAAAGCCAAAGCGAGCTGAGGCCCAGCGTCGGGAAAATGCTGGCCAGGAACGACTTCCAGCAGGTGCCGGTGAAAGTGTTCGGATAATCTCTTGGATCTGGGAAGGGGCCAGTCATCAATCTGGCAATGCTTTGACTAGCGAAGCTCTACATGAAGGTATGATCCACTTATTGATGTCAGTGCTCTAGTAATGCCATTCTCAGGCCTTAGAGTGGAGTATTGCAAGTCTTATGCGCGTGTTCGACGCTGGCGGGAAGAAGTACTTCTCCTCCAGGAAGAGATGCGTCGTTGCTTGAAGACATTGCAATGGCAAGAAGACTGGTGGAACGCTCGTGCAAACATGTCCTCCCTTACTGGGCCTCATCGTGATGGATGCTCAGCCTACGCATACCAGCAAGCAGCAGTCAAGAACAAGATTGCCAAACGATTCGTTGCAAGATGGGCTAAGGCTAAGGTCAAAGAGGCAAGAGACTTTGTGCCTGCCATATCCTTAACCGACATCGTTCCCTTATCAACTACAGCCTCCATGAAACGGAAACGTGACGTACTTAGCGACAATGAAGACAGTGATGATAACGACGATAGCGATTATCAAAGCCCTAGTGAGGTTGAGAGCGAAGATGAGAGTGGGGACGAGAGTGGGGAAGAGAGTGGAGATGAGAGTGATGATGAGGGTCAGGACGATGAGGGACTATTAAATGGAGAGACACAGGATGGTATCAGTGA
The DNA here is from genome assembly GCA_037176845.1 of Paramarasmius palmivorus. Lineage (NCBI taxonomy): Eukaryota > Fungi > Basidiomycota > Agaricomycetes > Agaricales > Marasmiaceae > Paramarasmius > Paramarasmius palmivorus. Next base: position 30,196 of record JAYKXP010000289.1, on the reverse strand, counting down.
GGAGGAGGACAGCGATGACGATCATGGGCTTAGTACATTGTCGCTTTCTGATAAGCTGATCCTATTAGAGGAAGATTTAGGTTCTTAATACATTATCATGTGCTCTTTCAGATCTCTTTTCAAATGTAAAGTTACTTTATCAAAAGCATCAATTACAACTTTTGTAAATGTACCAACTTTTTCAAAAGTATCATTTCCGACTTTGACTGGGACAACTTTTGCAAAAGTTGACCACTTATCAGCTACTTTTGCAAAGCTAGTTGTCCTGTAGCATTACAAAAGTCGTTCTGATAACTGTCGGTTACTTTTGCAATAATTTTACAGAATCAGCTGCTGTTCCGCATGGTGCGTTTCGGATATCGGTGCTAGGACATAGTTATTCCGCTCGGAACTTGCTAGGAGTCCGATCTCGACCGAAACGCTTCGGATTCGTATCCGAGGAAGGTAGGCTCTCTGCCCTTGTAGTTCTATATTATATTTTCTATGTCCTAGGACAGTCCTGGCACAGAATCCTGTCTGTTTCCTTGTTATAGGACTATATGTCCCTCACTAGTGTCTGTACTAGCAGTAGGAATCCCAACTCGAAGCTCGAGGGATATTCCGATCGATATGGAAAGCTGTTAAGCCTCCATATGGTCCTCGTATCGATGACCCGGTTACTCGGACATTTCTAATCCTGGTAACTCTGCTCTCGAAGGCGACTCGCACCTCCAGCTTCTACCGTATTTGGTATATAGCTCTGATTCGTCCCCTAGGGTCCTTCTACGCTGTGGTAGTTGGTCCTCGTTCACTATCCCATCTCATATGTCCCATAGCGCGAGTATAGTGTGGCCATATGACCTACTAGGAAGTCTACCAGGTACAGTAGCATGTCCTCGTAAGGTTCCAGCCTGGTAATAGAGTATAGATACGGTCTACAGGTTTCGACGCGTACCCTAGCGCAATCATATAGGGCTAACGACGACATCAACGTCTATGCGCGCGCAGCTAGTATTCACTACGCAGTGCATGCCTATCTTATTCTTCGTCATATGCGTACTACTAGGTTCCTAGTAGTGCTACCAAGTCCATATAGTACTTAGTACGATGTACTAGTGCGATTCTGAACACAACAATTGGTGTCAAAATGACTGTTTTTCAGCGATTTCGTTCTGGTACCCTCACAACGCTACGCTACTCTACGTTTTTCCACTGTCACTCATAGCTTCTCCAAGGCAAATGCAAGCCTAGAACATCATCAACACCTTCAGCAAAGACCTATTATTCCCTATCACTAATCCAACACCTTTGTACTACCTTTCCAAACACGCTTTCCGACACCACCTCAACCCCATTCCCAGTTCCAGACTCAAACTGCTACAGTACACTCAACGCAATCTCAGCCAAGGATACTAGGCCTCCGTTGCACTACCCACGCGACATGGACCTTGAACTACCCTTTCATACATCCCACTCCCATCACAACGCATCCATTGTCCTCTGCTCTACCGTCCACATCCTGGAGTCCTCATGCTGCACGTTTCCTGCACCCACCTCTCAAGACTCTGCTGGATAAACGCCTCCACGAGTCTCCCAGCCTCGTTCCTCATTTATTGCCCCTCCTACCGCAGCCGTGAACATTCCCAATGCCAACGCACCCAGAATAACCGATCCGAGTTCCATCCGCTCGTTTTCTCCGCGTAGCTATCAAGCCCAATCGTCTCGTGTGTCCTACTAAGCCGCAGGGCTGTTCGTGGTGGTGACGAGAGGCTTGTACATACAACTGTCATGGTGGAAATGACGGTTTAGATTGGTTTGTTCAATTGTTGGTGTCCTACCGCATAAAACAGTAAGTTTTCATACCACACTTTTTCGATCTGTCTTACTGATATCGTGTCATCCATAGCAAGCAACGATGTTTTTGTAGTGGCAGCGTGCAGCCATGTCCTTCTTTTGCCTCGTTATCATTACCACACCCACACATACCTCCTCGATACACGACCATCTCGATCTAGCGCAAACATCAACTCTTCACCTTCATCTCGCCTCGTAGCCCTATCTTTCCGACGCTGTCCTTCAGATCCATACACCGAGCTCGGGTTGTGAGCCTTGCTAGCTCCCTGAGCCGCATGAAGCCTCGCTGGCTGACCTGCCAACCAAGACTCGGATGTAGATGCGGGTGTATGTCATCGAAAGATCGAGCTGGGAACAGGCAGTTCTGGGAGTAGTACCTATACCATGTCCCGTTGCACGAGCCCCAAGATCTTCGTTTTTCGTGGCGGAGTTCTCGTGCCTTTTTGCCGAAACCTGGACTCTCCCTAGGTATCGTCGCTCCCCGGAGTTTTGAATGTTGGAGGCTCAATGAGTCTGAAAGTCTCGATACCTATCGTTTATCCCGAACTTTCTGGATAGGACAGCAGGTGTCGCCCTGACGTCCCGACACACCTACATTCCAGCAAATCGATGCTACTCCGTTTCCTCTGGCTCGATGGTATCTGGGTATCGTGTTGAGTCTGTGAAGGATGGCGTATTGGGTGCAGGCGAGGATTAGAAAGAGGGGCTCAGAACGTTTGGGATGAACCTGGTTGCTGGTAGCGACTCGCTGATATCGGCGAATGGATGTCTTTACTGGCAGAGGTACGTCTTGATACTTCTCCCTATTATGCTTCTTTTTCGCTGATATTCGTGTTCAGCACAAGGTCATAGAAAGATCAACAACTCCCGCCTTTGACTAGGTGCCATGTCGACGAAGGTATCTTCTTTCGGGTATTCACCTCTACTCGAACTCGTCGGTATTGAAACATTGACTGGCCAATACTCAAACTCGAGATATAAGATACGAAATAATCAACATGGCCATTGGTGCGTCTGTTCCTTTCGTTATCGTTCTTCCTTCACTGATATCTTGTTGCAACTAGCACAGCATCCGCCACCGACAACCATCGACGCAAAGCGAGGGTAACTGAACAAAGAGTCATGTTCATATTGAACGAGATAGACCAGCATCGGATTGGATTGATGGTATAGGCTATACTACACCGAGAGACCACACGCTGTCGAAAGTAAACGTCCATTTCTTGAACTCACCTCTCAGGTGATAAATGTTCGTTAGCAGGGATGATTATGTCTCGTTCGGGGTTTAATCCAGTCAGTGCATTCTCGCTATCTACTCTTGTTCTGTGGCTCATCCTCGCTCTTTGTTCAGGGAAGTACAGACAGAAGAACTCGGTAGATGTGAGTGCTCTCTACCCTGATTCCCATTTCTGAACGAGTCTTACTGACGTCGTATTATTTGCAGCAGCAACGAAGACAACAGCCTCAAAACCCTGAGCACCTTCCTGTACACCAATTCCCCATCCAACATCCAAGAATGCGGGAATCCAACCGCCGCCAACTCTTCATTCTCCGATCTCTACGCTCTCAGATCCCGACTTTTTGTTCCGAGTTGTCATCATGTCTCGACTCAAATAGCGTTTGGCTGGTGTTCCACCAGTCTTAGTGCGGTACCTTGACCTTACGAGTCACGATCAACCTTCTCTCACCTCATTCTCCAGATCCATGCCTCCAGGTTCGGGTTCTGTGCTATCCTAGTGACCTAGGTGACATGAGGGTTCGCAGGTTACAGTGGTAGTTGTGCTTGCGCTTAACCAAGTCGGAATCACGAACCTGAGAATCTAGTGTTCGTGTCAGATGTTGGTTAGCTCTTGACTCGTAGACCTTGGCGTTCCTCGGCCGCTGAACGTCAAATCTTCGTCGACAAGCATCACCGAGATGTCGTCTGGGCATGGCAGCAACTTTTCCTCAGGTTCTTGTACGCCTACGATCCAGCAAATTGAGGACAATCCCCTTCACCTCCTTTAGCTCCTGGGTATCGCACTGGTATCGCGTTCAGTCTTTGAAGGATGGTGTCCCGAGCATCGGGTGCAGGTGATGAAGAGTATTTCAGAGAACGTCAAAACCTTTAGGATGGGATTGAACTTCGTGGCTGGTAGCGATTCGAGCGAATCGATATCCTCACTGGTATGTCTTGAATTTACGCATAACGCTTCGCCACGCTAATACCTGTGTTTAGCCCCAGCTTACTCTCTGATTTGGCAAGGCCATCCCTACCAACGAACGTGTTGATGGTTCGAGCTCCAGGGCTTGGCCACGAGGCTAAGCAAAGATGAATACTCACAAGATGCGCAAGCTTTGAACATGGCTACTGGTACGTCCGCTCCTCTCGTTACAGCTCTTTCCTCGCTAATATCTCGCTGTCCCAACTAGCGCAGCATCTAATATCATGGGTTGGATTGGAAGGCTAGGGCAAACATAGCTGAGGTCTGCGAACTGAGGGGACTACGCGCACAGATGCTGATGGAGTACTTACGATCTATGGCACTCAACCAGGTGGTGTAGCGAGGCAGCAACGACAAGAGGGAAGCCTTGCAGGACAACTTGAAGCCGAAGCGTTGATCGTAGACGTTCTTCGCAGTTCGAAGGAATCAAACTCAAGGGTTTAGTAGCAGAAAACTAAGTCTGTATTGTAGGTGCTAGCGTGAATGACTTTCGAGTACTATCAATGACGCGAAGGATTCAATATTCAAGGCCATATTTATCCCTGAATTCGGAATCAGCATAGGGAGTACAGGTATAAGCCGTACACTGTACCTCTGCTCAGTCCCGTATGATGAACCCCTTCACCAAGAACCTCTCAACCTAGCGTGACATCGTTGGGGCTATGAGCCTCGAGCGTAATCGGCGGCGGTTGTGGTAGAGACGAAGCAGCTGGTTATAGGTGTGGGTTTGACTATCGAGTTAAAAGAGCTTGTCGAATGCTCGATGGTGAATTAAGGCCTGTAAATACGGTATGGGGATGAGAAATGCGTTGAAGTGTCGGAAACGTGCATTTCCTTATCGAGACGGAACGTTGAGTGTTTTACTCGGAGGGATTTGGGATCAACCGTACTGCGAGGAATGTAAAAATATGTAGACATACCTGCTAAGACGCACATGGAAGGCTAGCACTTTGAAGAAAGTGACATGGTGGTCAAAACGAAACCGTTCGCCGCGGCACTTGGCTTGCTCTCAAACCTCTTTCAACGCGTTCATGTACGTTCAACTATTTCCTACTCACCTCTTCGTTCTCATACCGTCCAATAGCGAAACAAAATCGACTTCAATCACCACCCGAGACGTTGCGCGATTTGTGGGTTTTGCTATGTACGCTACTCAGTCAACATTTTTTCGTCGTCGCTCATTCCTCCTTTTACGCAAGTACATGCCCAATTCATCGGTTGATTTAGCTGCAAACTGTGGACGTCGGGGATGTAGTATTTTTGTCGAATGCTTGTGCGACTGTAAAACACGTAAATAGTTCGGCTCATTCTCCTAAGCTGCTCTTAAGAGACCGCTTCCGACACAAATTCTGGGCGAGAGACATTGAAAGGTCTGGTATTCCTGAGTCGTGATAATAGTCCATCTGCGCACGCGATCATGCTGGCAAGCAATGGACATGCGGATAGAGCCGAGGTGATATAGGTGGTGGTATTACTGAACGAGATCCAGCGCAACTGTAGAATACGAGCGAATGGTTGTCACTTGCATCTTCATATGTATACTATCACCACCGATATGGTTACATATAGAGCATAGGCCCCTTTATACACTCTCTCCCAGAAGAATAACCTGTTCCCCGCGTCGTATTTGATCCGCAACCATCGAGCCTAACCATCCGAACCATCAGCTCCTCAACAAACCAAGTTCAATAAAACACCACTCACGTTGTATCGACTGCTCCGCACTCGGTAAAACCACCATCCCCTTCTCCTTGTTCCTCGTGTCCTTCAATCTCTCCAACACTCTCTTCGGATCCATCCATTCTCCAACGATCTCTTCCGCAACTCGTTTATGCATCACCTCGTTATCCAGAGAAGACACGTATTCGTTGAACTTGTTGCACTAGTTTCAGTTCACGTCCCACCCGTGTTTGTAGACACGGGTTTTGCATGCGTGGCAAAGAATTTTGGCTTGGTAAGTCGGTGGTGTGGGTTTCCGCCTAGTTGTGGTATGCTTCTGGAGGTAATGCGTACCACTGGCGGAGGCAGTGGGTTTGGTGGAGCCCATGGTTGATATGACGGGGTGATGCTAGTTCTTGAGCGTCGGGCTGGAGCGTTGTGAAGAGCGTCGGCTTTGACCGAAGTTCGCAGTCAAGGTGGCCGACGCCGCTTTGACCAGAACGTGATTGTGACTTGTTTTGCTAAAAACTAATGTTCGACGATATGGATGTCGCAGAAACCTGGAAAAAGAAATTTATCAGCCCTGTTTGCGTTATGGAAAAGCCATGCTCTTCTTACATAGCCGCTCCGCCTAACGCTTGAGCATGATCCATGATTGCCAGATTTGGGTAAGGGTCTGACGCTTTGACCGTCGAACTGACGGGACACTGGCATACTGTAGATGTTCAACTCCGCCAGAATGAGCAAATGGAGCATAGCGGTTCACGTCGTTTTGACGTCGATGCTCAGTTTCCCTTGCGCTGCTCTGCTTCAAGACTGGTCGGCGGTATGAGACACAGACAATAAAAAATGGCGACGAATACTAACCCGGTCAACTTCCAAGGAACGGCGCCAGCATTCGTGGTGAACCTACTACGAAAATGCCAGTACCAGAAGTCGATTCTCTGGCCCCCACGTTAGACCTTGAGAGTCGGGCTAGGCACAACCCAGGACCAACACCTAGTACCAATCCGATCTCGCATGTCGTGCCCAAGACCTCTATATCCACAGCAATATTGACGATACGCCGACCACTGAATGTCCCTCGAACCTAGGACGAGAGATAGGAAATGGTCGGTGAGTGGGATGTCGCGCTCTCAAGCCGATGTTGGCCGAGCAGCTTGTGTTTCTGGTGCTGCAATGTGGGAGGTGTTGCTCATGAAGGAGCTCTGGGGTTCGTTGATCCGGCTGAGAGGTAGAAGCTGACGAAGCTGATGATGCCGCTGTAGAAAACGTATGTCAGCGAACACGCTGAGAAAAAGGTGAAAAGCGGCCAGTGCTTACCGAGAGTATAGCGCTGTGAGCCCCAGTGTCCACCAATGCAAGTCAATTCCAGCTTGTCCTGGTACTCGTGAAACCTCTTTCACGGAGGTTGGAATGCACGAGGAAAGATTGGCGGCCAAACCGAATAGCGGTACAGTAATCGATGCGCGATGCCAACCGCGGTAGTAAGATGGATATTTGTAGGCCAAGGCTCGGTGGAAGCGGTATGGTGTCCATAATAATGGAGGTGCTTTAGCAGGATCCTGCACGACGGGGTTTTGAGCGTGCGTGTTGCATTGAGGATGGATCGTGGGCTATAGATGCGTCGGGTGCAGGAGTGAAGTTGAATGTATGTTGAAAAAGATTCGTGCTTCTGTTGTAGAGTGTTGGCTACTTGAGGTGACTAGGAGTGAGGTTGTAGTCGTGTTGAATAAGATAGAGCAGGGAGATGCAGCGGAAAAAGGTGTGAGCATGGATTTGGACCTGTATCTGTGCAGGAGGAAGGACGAGAAGGAACATGTTCCTGTTACATTAGAAAAGATGTTTGCAGCCCAATTAGAGTCTTCGAAGGCGTAGCGTTCGATGGAGAAGGAAAAGTGTCACAGTGATGGTCGAGGCGCAAGCATGTTTGCCGCCGGCGCTTCCTTTCCTCAAAACGACCACGTTCAACGGCGTTCATCTCTGTGGGCCTATAGAGGTCCGTTCAAACGTTCTCTGCGTACTGTTCTTGGATCTAATATATCTTCTAGTAGCTCAGCAAAGTCGAATTCCAGATACACCTCAAGAAAGAATCATCCACGGAACGATTGTAGGTATGTACTCTACTCTCACCGTTTTTCACCGTCACTCATAGCTCCTCCAAGCCAAATACAATCACTAAAATGCTATCTAAACCTCTGAAGATGTATTCTTCCCCATGGAACACCGAACACCTTCCTATTAACTCTCAAACGCGCTCCCGACACTACGTCGACCCCATTCCCAGTCACTCCAATTCAAAACTACTATAGTGCCGTCTGATCAACCTAAACCGCCTCGAATAGGCTGCGATCTCTCTCCTCTCGCGACATGGGCCCTACACATTGCTATTCATCCACCCACTCGCAATATAACGCGTCCGGTGACATGTACTTGACCCCCGCATCGTAATCCTCATCTTGCACCTTTCCCGTCCCCACCTCTCCAGGCTCTGCAGGATGAACATCTCCACGACACTCTTGTCATCCTTCCTCGCTTCTTACATCGCCCAGCCCTTATAAAAACACCGTGAATCTCCAATACCAACGTACCCTATGCGACCAGCAACTGGCGACAAGTCCCAATTTTCTCCCCGACTACATTCCATCAAGTCGCAGAGATAGCGACGAGAGGCTCAGGGATGTGGAATCGATGGTTGAATCGGATTTGTTGGTGACCGGTGATACCTTACAACACCCAGAGTGAGTGCTCTCAGGCTCGATTCCTTGTTTTTGGCATCCACCTTACTGGCATCCTATCACCTATAGCGGTATTGGCAACTTCTCAGCGGCAGTTTCAGCCTGTCAATTAGCGCGGCAAACTTCAAAAATAACGTTCCCGCACATCCGCCTTCCTTGATACGCAAACATCTCGGTCTGGTAGCAACACCCCACTCTCCACCCTTATCTCGCCCCAGGGCCCTACTCTTCCTATTCCCATACTCCAAGCCTATTCCCATGAGCTGCCTGAAGACTCACTGGTTGTTCTACCAACCGACGCCTCCATTGTCCCTTCTTCGGCTCCGCACATCGACACCCCCAGCTCCACCTTCTCTCGAGCCAGAGCTCCAACTTTCTTCGCTCGTGAGACCTACCCAGTGAATGAGGTCGTTTGGCCATCTGGGACAAGTGCACGGAGAGATACAGGCGGCTGCCATCGTCAGCATGCCACGTCGTGGGGATGTCGTTCGAGCACCTATTGGACGCCTCCTACGTCCACATTGGAGGAGCTGAGGAGAGTGATACTGGTCGGGCTCGGATGAAGGAAAAGAAACGGTGTAATGAGCAACGGAGAAAAGCTGGGAAGCGCTATCTATTCTCACCGTCTCGGTGGGTACTCTCTTTTTTCTGTTCTGCTATCGACTGATGTTGATGTTTTTTTCAGGAGTCAGGCTAAATCACATAGAACGTTGAGCGACACGAAGCGTTCCCCACTATCGCTTCTGAAAACACCTGCCGCCTTCCGGGGTATTATACAGAGCTCGAAATCGGGGATGCCTTCCTTGCTTTTGGTTCTGGATGCGACGATGTATACAGATGGTCATGATACTATAAAATCTCAGGACTTTTGTGCTATCGATTATGATACGTATCTTACATGTACACGCTGCACACCTTCCTCGTCAACTCTGAGCTCCTGTACCTCTACTTAGTACTACGCCGTCGGACAGTTCTTCGGTATATACATGTCCATGTCACCCTATGAAAGGGAACGGTGGCTTTTTGACTGTAGCGAGAGCTTGTAAAGTGTAACTACGTAGTCGACAGTAATGTCGTATTCAACGCATTGTCCATATGTAGTAAGGGTCCTTCCCAAAATGGAAGGTATATCTGCGCCTTGCAGTTGATGTACGAGTTTTCGACGCTGCTCTAGGACAGTATGAGCATCTTGATAACAACTAGCTTGTATATCTTAATGATACTTACTGAGCTTGTTGACCCTTTCTTTCGTAGTTCCAAGAATCTCCCGAGTCTAATCTCCATCCTCAACCGACCAAGTACCGACTCGACGCCCATCCCAATCGCACGTCGTTATAGTACCAGAGCTCGGCTACCCGATATCCCCAGAGCTGCCTTTGCGTCGAACGTTGGAGGATGGCATAGATCTGTAGTTGTATGGGGTATTGGGTGATCGTTGAATTCCGGGGAATGCGAGAAAATTCGTAGCAGGGACCCGGATGGTGTGTCTGTAGTTCAGGTTTGCGAACTGGACTACTGAAGCCTTGGGTTGTGGATTTGGGGTGCTGGTGTCGGTTGGACGGAGATACATCAATTCCTCTGGCGAGAGTAGAATGGGAGTAGAGGCGGTGTAGGGCAGTACGGTAGGCAGGAGGCACGGTAGAGCTCGCGAGGGTGTTGTTGGTTGTAGAGTTGTAATTTTGAGACGGGCGTGTTGAGTGCTTTGCGGCCGAGCTTTAGACGGCGTGAAGGATATGAGAGCTGGAGTAGAGCTGGAGCTTTGAATTGCACCTTTTCATAGTCATTCATCCCGCTAAATCTCTCCTATGGGTACTGAAACAGGTTGGAGTATCGAAGTCGGACGCATGACGCGTAGTTGTACCCTGAGAGACGGATTGAGTGTGCTGCTGGGGTTGTAGGATGAAAAAGACATACCTGTCGTGACATTGTCCAAGAGTAGGGCATGTCGACTTGGACTCCTTGGAGCATTCGATGTGAGGAAAAGGATGGTGGTGGTCGAGGTGTAAGCGTTTTGCCGCCGGCACTTTTCTTCAGTAAAACGACCACCTCATTCAAAGGGTCTTCGTCTCTGCGAGCCTATAAGGTATGTTCAACTGTTTTCTTTGCATCTTTATTTGATCTGATATACCTTCCAGCATCACAGAAGGATCAACTGCAAGTCCGAATCATCCAAAGCACGATGTTGGATTTCTGGTATGTACACTGCTCCTGACGGTTTTCATCGTCATTCATCGCTCCTACTAGGCAATTACATGCCAAGAATACCAGCCATACCTCTGAAGACGTTTTTATCCTCCATAAACCCCTTCGAACACGCCCCTCGACACCACCCCGACCCGATTTTTAGTTCCTTCGGACTCGAACCACTACAGTAGCCTCCACACAACCTCAGCCTACGAGACTAGGCCTCAGTTGCGTTACCCACGCGACATGGGCTCTACACTTCTCATTCATGCTTGCCATTACCATTAAAACGCGTCCGGTCACCTGCGATATACCCCTGCATCCTAGCCCTCAGGCTACACGTTTCTCATCCCTAGCTCTCGCGACTCTGCAGGACGAACGCCTCCACTATACTCCCAAGGCCTCATTCCTCGTATATCGCCCTTCCTACTGCACTCATGAATTCCCCAAGCCCTTCGAATTACGCACGCTCCCTTTACGCCAGCTATCGGATCTTGTCCAGTCTATTCCACAAAGTCGTGAACGTCCCCATAGTACCGTGGTAGCTTGGATAAAAGAGGCTCCGTGGCGTAGATTACGGCTGATCTGGGTTTGTTGATTCTACCGTATCATGTACAGGGTGAGCACTTTTTATCCCTCACTTTGGAACGTGCCTTACTGACATTGTATCTTGAACTACAGTAACGATAACCTTGCAAAGTCGCTTTGCCGTTCCAATAGAACTGGCGAACTCATGAACGTTCTTTGTTCTTCTCGCTGTTATGCCGCCACCGCACTGCATCCATACCTCTTCGACAGGCAACCGTCTCGGTTAGGCAGCAGTATCCCGCTCCCATCATACCTCTCAGCCCACTTCTTCCTCATCTCGTACCTCCAAATCATCCCTCAAGCTTGAGTTCGGGTTCCAGGCCATCCTACTCGTCTAGGCTGCATGCCTTCTCGTTGATGGTTCAATCAGCCGAGGTAGACCTAGCCAAAGGTCGGGAAGGTGCAAGTCGTATGAATCACGCCTACATCAAGCCCTGTTTCACGAGCGCAAGGATCTGGCGTTCGTGCTCCGAGGCCTAGGTGTAACCTCGAGTTGTGAATCCGTGCACGCCGTATCAGCCGGCATGCCTTCTGGATCAATTTAGGATTCCTCAACTGTCGTTATCCCTTGGCCTATTGAACGCCAAATGTTCGATGATTCTCGAGGTGTCGACACCGAACCTGTACCCCGAATCTTTCCGACAGAACAGCAGAGAGACATCCTTTGACCTGCTCGAATCCTACAGCTGACACGCCTTCACTTCGGCGAGTCGATGCCCATCTACTTCATCCCCTTTGGTACAATGTCACACAAGTATCATCTTCAGGATATAGTGGAAGCGTGTCAGGTTGGTTGGTGGTGGTGATGGTGCCGAGGGTTAGGGAGACAGTCCTAGAATGGATGTCTTTTGAGATGTCTTGTTTCGCCTCTGGACAACGCTTCTTTTCGCTGATCCTTGCGTTTAGCGCAAGGAACGACAACTTTCACTTCTGGCTCGATACCGGCGAACGTATCTTTCTTTGGACTGGCCGGTCAACACCACCAAATCCGAGAAGGAACGAAAGTTCGAAAGGAGAGCCCGAAGATGCACGAGGTATCAACGTGGCGGTTATCGGTACGTCTGCTCCTAACGTGGTAGTTCTTCTATCACTGACATCTTGTTGTTCCGACTAGCCCAGCACTCGACAGCTTGAACTCTCATTGCCCAAAAGCAAAGACGTCAGAGCCAACGGACATGTTCATGTCGAAGAAGATGTACAAGGATAGAACGGGGCTGGTGGAGTAGGCTATACTACACTACATCGAGAGAATATACACTGCTAGGTAAATGTTCATAATACTCTATTTCGAGGATCGCGCTAAGCTTGCTTCTCAGGCTGGTGAAGGTTAATTGGCAGGAATGAGCCAGGTTCTCTCAAGGGCGGTGAGTTTTTGCGATCTACTACTTCTGTTCTATGGCTCATACTCGTTCTATAGCCAGGAACTCGGGCTTGATGCGGAGAATCTCAGGATTGGGTTTGCTGCCCTTGCATGACGATCTGCGGCGACGCCGGTTCTTCAACGTTTCAACGCCCGCATCAATTTTGAACGATATCTTTTGTGTGGAGCGTGCTGAGTCGGAATGGGATTGGTAGGTGTTGTTTTAGTTGAGCCTTTCGTGGTCTAACTCTTGCGTTTCTTCTAGGTATATCTGGCGATATGCATGGTGTTCGACAGTTCGGGTGCCTTCTGTCACGCTCGAGGCATGGTTCGATTGATATATCTTACGGAGTACACAAAACGCTCGGTACAAAACCACCGTTTTGTCGCTCGCCCTAGCTATTAGTGCAGACTCCTACCAAACCTTACCAAGCTTGCCAAAGTGTGAAGACAGGTGTCGAAGTCAATGGGAGAGCTTAGGATGCTCAGTACTTGGGAACGAGAGAAGACAGTAAGCAGATCTCATATCGACAAGACTAAACATATTGACATCTTCTCGTCTCATCCCAGTTCCAGCACGCCCGGAAAGTAGAGCCCCGTTCCATTTGAAAAGTTCAAGATAATGCTTCGCACCAAAGGCTGCCAATGGTCCATTATCAACCAGAGACGCGTCTTTCATTAACCTGAGTGGTTACTAGGACATTCAAATATTCAGTTCCGCGGTCGAATAGGATTCTAGCCAGTCGACCAGCCTAACGAAAATGTCCTCATTGCAAGTTGAGATGCCTCTAACGATACGAGGTAATCTAACTGGGTACTCAAAAGCGCCGCGAGATTCGGAAATTGAAGGTCCGGTTGAGCATATAAGCTGCGCTGCTTTGGATGATGGAGTCTTGCATGCTTCAGTTCAAGGACGATAGCGAGGTGAGGATTTTCTAATTTCCTTTTTTCCAGACCTTTCACTAATGGTGTGCTGCCTGTAGCAGCAATGTTTCCAGTCCAGCCATGAGCACCCGCTCAACGTCCTTCGACCAATCTGGGATTACCTCTACGCCATCGGTTTCAGAATGATATCCCAGGCAAGGTGTTCGCGCCACTTCTTTTCTTTTCCTTCACCTGGCGACCAAGACGTCTAGGAACGCAGATTGTGCCTGTTCCACAACGCCATGACCATATATCTTGAGGCGCTTGTTCAAAGCTGTCCACAGACGCTGTGAGTGACATTTTTCATGTTCGCCGTGCGGCATGACTCACTCTCATTCAGTCCCAATCGATATCATTCATTCACGCGCTCAACGTCCGACTGCTGTGTAGGAACAGCTTTGAGGTGAACATGAGTTCTGCACGCACTGGCGCACCTTAACCCTCAACCACCATCTTCCCCATGTCGTTCGAAGGATGTTCCCATATTACTATTAGCGGCGGAACCTTTTCAGTTGTTGCGGGTAATCAGCACAATCATGGCTTAGGCGCTGCCCGAAGAGGTTCGCTACATCTCATGGATCCGAGCCAAGAGGGACAGTTGGAGACTCTAGCTCAGGTATGTCAATGAATTCTGGTTGTGTTCATAATGCTGAAATACATGCTTCAGTATCAAGAACTCAAGACAGGGAATATACGGCTCCGGCGGAAGGTCGCAGAGAGTGAAGTGAACAACACGGGCTGGAAAAAATTGGATGCCCGTCGAATCATTCATGCTGCTACCATTCGCGGTGAAGACAAGGAAGAAGAGTTTTTACATGTTCAGTACACGGGTTCCGACGCTGTTCAGGCAAGGTTGCTTCTCATTCCCATATTCACCGGCGCTGACTGCTCTCTATTCATATAGGTCTATAAGCAAGATCTCAAGGCCTTCTCTGCTGTCAAGTTAGCCAGCTGATTATGTGTCTTTCAAAGCTCACAGTTCATATTTCAGGAATATCAACTACGTCCAGCTTTTTGGATACAGTAGCTCAAATGCTATACCCTCACTTGTATTCTATAATGGTAAGAAGAGTGATACCCTCATGATGGGATTGTGCTGACTTGTCCGTAGCACTCGTGCCGGTGTCGCATGTATTTGAACGAAACAGGTTCTCGGCACTCTTGCGCACATATTTCAGCTATGTATGTTCTAGCTTTATCTTGACATATTGCGATAATCATCTCCCTTCTATAGGCTAGCCTAGTGCAAGGAATAGATCCCAAAACAGTGTGTCCACCCATCTTGAAGAAACTTTCGATACTCATGTCAAGCTTTTAGCTCCTTCGTGAATTATGGGTCGAACCAAACTCCGGCATGCTGTGCAAAGGGCCGTATGTCGAGGATTCCTCTACCACCCTTTACGAGGTCTGGCCAGGGGCAACTCTTGAACTTCCCAGTAGCGATCATCATTCCGTTGACCTCCAGACCTACAACAACACCAGCATTCTTTTCCAATACCTCATCGGAATTCTTCCCGTATGTGATATCATCAATGGAATCCGCCGGTCCAACAGAGCAACCTCAGAGTGGCCCGACAACAAAGACGCCAAACTCATCCTCTCATCTCTCCCTGGCACAATTTACCACAGAACAACTCAAGTGGTTATTGCTCGCTACCCGGGAGACAGAGATCAATGGGATTACTACCCCTGGAAGGAGCGGTTTCGCGTATCGGATGCTATGCAAGAAAACATGCTCGTAATGCATGATAGATCAGTGAGGTGTGTTTGAAATGGTGTTGAAGTGGTTATTTGGGCTGATTGGGGGTATAGGTTTATGTTGACGCCAGCGGACATTGCCAGTGTCAAGTCGTTTGAGTTATATTACGATTTGCGGCTTGGGGGTGTGCGGGATTCCTTTGTGGATTCGTGGGTGTCGCAGGCACATGGGATTTTCAGCCAGCTTGGGATTGAAGAGGGTGAATGGAGGGAGTATTGTGAGTTTATTGTGGTTCTTGTCAGATTTGAAGGTACTGATTGATGTATGCCAGTCTTGCTACGTAATTTTCAGGTCTACTTTCGACGGAAACGGAATGAAGAAGGATCACGTATACGCACTTGCATCTCCCCCTCAACCCTGATATACCTCTTCATCCGACCGGTACCCCGCCCCTCCGACGATGAAAACAGGTGGGATGCTTGGCTGGGAGGGAGGAGGTACTACTGGTCATTTGACTCCAGTGGGAAAGAGGAGGTGTCGGAGGGTGAGCGGCGGAGGTTGGGCCTTCCGTCGTTCAAGACTTCTATCAAAGTTTGGCATAGTTGGTGGGATTGCGATGCTTATGATGCGATCAAGATGCTCAATCATCATGAAGGGTTTGATCCCACGTCGATGGATTGGGCCCGATCTCTTGGGCATACGATTCTCGAAGTCGTTGGTCGTAACGCGCGATTTGAGGAGGTCAAAGACGAAGGTGAGCACCCTGTACTTCTTCTGATACACCACTCTTACATAGAACATTCTCTAGATGACGAGCCCTTGGCTATTAATACCAGCAACGAGTCGACCCAGCCATCTACTCTCCCGACGGAATTCAAGGAGAGGATGCGATGGATCCGCGCATACCGCTCGTTGTTTTTGGGCCATGCAAGGACGTCATCAAGCCAGGATAGCCTGTGCTCAGGTTCACCAGATATTGCAGATGTTGATTGAGGTGGTGCACTGAAAGGTTACATAGTTCAACATTCTTGTTTACATTCCTATAATGTTCTGTGTTGCATTAATCTATTTTGATTATTTTGATTGGCCTAATTATCATGCATATGCCTTCTAAGTAGTGTAAAAACAGTTTGTATACCTGGCGGCACAGCAGACGAAAATTGTGAGTGGCATACAAGGCGACTTGTATCCACGCTGAGGTGGTGTAGTTGTTCCCGTCTGTGCACGCAAATCCAAGCTGTCACCCTTTGATCAAGACCCACATCCCCAGAAGCTCCAATAGCCCGTGATCCATCTTTATCGACACCCCCGACTTGGATACCTGCGTGCGTAATCATTTTTTGAGTTCTCGGGGCTTGGGTTTAGGTTTGGTAATAAGCGTAGGTGTGAAGTCGTTGGCAGTAGCGGCGGAGAGTGCTGGGTCGGATGGGCAGGAGCCACGATTATGCCTAGTGTGTGGGTATGGGTATGGGATGCTGAGTTTGGCAGGGGGATACAGGGTGTAGTAGTTTTGAGGGAGTGCCAAAATAACAAGAACAAAGAGGTAGTGTAGTCTCGAGAACCAGACTGACGATACACACTGACGATCACAAGTGATGTGTGTGTATGTAGTCTGGAACATACCCAGGGTCCGCGCGCCTTTGGATTTTTTGCTGAGGTAATCATGAGTTCCCACGGCTGGTCCCTCTGTATTTCGCGGCCATGTCGAACAGCTTCATACATTTTATCTTCGTACTTTATATAGATACACATGTTATTTAATGATCTCATGTATATATGTAGCAGGAGAGTTGAAGAAAGTCTTAGAACGTGGAAAATCACGGATTTCCTCAAGCCAACCTCACGCGATTTTGGTGACAGCCGACGCGCCTGATTTTTCTAGCTCGCTGGAGGTGACAGGCTGCTACAAAAATTGGTGAGTTAGTTGACACGATCCCTATCAATGTATTTTAGTACAAATATATGAAAAATGTCCTTTGAGGATGGTTTTGTGAGGTCAAAGGTAGGGCGAGCAGCGTTCGGTTAACCGGCACTGACTATAACCGGGCGTGATTAGCTCAGCAAAATTTCCAGTGGCTACCCTGAGAAAAAAACAAGACTAGAGGTAGTGTGGGCTCTGGAGGTAGGACTAGGGTGTAGCCTTTGGTTCTAGTGCACGTAGAGAGGGAGTTGAGGGATGCATATGTCGAAGAGCTCACCGAATGAGGCCGTTTAGTCTTGTCTGCGTCAACTTCACAGAAAGATGCTGGGGGTTGTCAACGTAATACGTTGCAGGATATCGGTACGCGATAGAAACCTGCTACGCCCACGTAGGCTGTCGTTGGAGGAGATGGGGTATGGGGAGAGGATACCCCTGGTTGGGCTTGGATGAGGGAAAGACGGCGGATAATTGGCCATGGCCCAAGCTTTGGTGGGTACTCTTCACTTTTCCGTTGTCAGCTGTTATTGACGTTTCATGTACAGCAGCAGTGAGCGTAGATCACCCAGAACGTCCAGCTGCGCGAAAGATTCCCCACGACCGTTCTCGAAACCACCCACCGCCCCCGTGGTATTACATGTAACTTGAGCTTAGAGATGTACCTCTACCTAATCATACGCTGCTGCACCAGGACAATCCTTTACTCAAGTCGATCGTTCTTGCTTTGACTGCGAAACCTTTTACTCCTATCGCTTGTAGAGTAGCCGATACCCATGTCATATTCATTACATTGTCGATGTCCATATACAGTAAGGGTCCTTCCCAAAATGGAAGGAACCCCAGAAGGTACATTTGTGCCTCGAGGTGCAAGTTTTCTACGTTACTATAGAATAAAATCAGCATCTCGAGAGCCAGGTGGTCGATGGAGATACTACTCACCAAGCTCGTTGACTCTTTCTTCCAAGGATCTTTTGGGCCTTAATCCCAGCCCTCAACCAACCAAGGTCCAACTCGACGCCCATCCCAGTCAAACACAGGGATAATTGTACCCAGAGCTCGATAACCCGACACCCTCAGAATCGCCTCTGCATCCGCGCCGAGATCTCTACCTCTGGAAGTTGTAGAACGTCGCGGGGCTGTTGGTAGTCGTTGAGATGCGGGAATACGAGGACATTCGCTGCAGCGGGGGCGGGGTGTGCTGATATTGGTGTAATCGTTTGCGTTTGAGGAGTGTTGGAATCTGAGCTACGGTACAGAGTGAGTAAAACCATGCCACAGCGCAAATATGGGAGTACTGATATTCACCTGTGAAAAGTTCAAGCTCTATAGCCTGGCTGATAGACTCCATGATGCACCTATTCTCCGTGAACCATTGCGTTTGAGCGATGATAAATCCAAAGCCGGCCTATGGAAGCCTTAGGTTGTGGATGGTGTCGGTCGGGTGCGTGTGGAGCTTCATCGATTTCGTGACAATTCTTCTGGCAAGCACGAATTTGGAGCGGAGGCGGGGTATAGTTGGCAGGGTGCACGGTAGGACTGGAACTACCGAAGTGTAGGCAAGGGTGTTGCTGGTTGCAGTTCCGAGATGGAAGGCTCAGGATTAGGAAAGGCATGTTGAGCTTCGAGTGCATCCTAGGCAGGAGTTGAGGTTATGAGGGCGGAATCTGAGTGAAAAACTTGAAAACGCACCTTTCGTAGCCATCCAGCCCGCTCAGAGCAACGAAAGGCTGGAGTGTTGAGGTCGGAGGCATGACGCGCGTGGCTTTGCCCTGAGGTATAATTTGAGAGTGCGGCAAAGGTTGTGGCCCGGAAAACAAATACCTTTCGTGATGTTGGAAAAGGAGCATGTATGTTGAATCAAATCCTCAGAGGAGCATTGGATGAGTGAGGAAAAGGATCGTGATGGTCGAGGTGTAAGCGTTCTGCCGCCGGCGCTTCTCTTTCCAAAACGCTCACCTCGTCCATGGGCCATGTACATCTATTCGGAATCGCAGTCCTATAAAGGTATGATGAACCATTCTTAATGCACCGTTATCAGACTTAAATACCTTTTCAGTATCCCACTAAGAATAGACTTCAAGTCTGAATCATACAAGACATGACATTGGGTTTCTGGTATGTACGCTACTCTACGTTTTTCCACTGTCACTCATAGCTTCTCCAAGGCAAATGCAAGCCCAGAATGTCATCAATACCTTCAAAGATCTATTATCCCCCATCAATAATCTGACACCTCTGTATTACCTTCCCAAACACGCTTTCCGACACCACCTCAACCCATTCCCAATTCCAGACTCAAACCGCTACAGTACACTCAACGCAACGTCAGTCAAGGATACTAGGCCTCCGTTGCGCTACCTACGCGACATGGGCCTTGAACTACTCTTTCATACCTCCCACTCCCATTACAACACATCTAATGTCCTGTGCTCTACCTTGGCTCTGCCACCCGTATCCTAGTCCCCACGCTGCACGTTTCCTGCACCCACCTCTCAAAACTTCACAGGATAAACGCCTCCACGAGTCTCCCGGCCTCATCCCTCATATATCACCCCTCCTACCGTAGCCATGAACATTCCCAATGCCAACGCACTCAGAATAACTGATCCCAGTTCCACCCGCTCGTTTTCTCCGCGTAGCTATCGAGCCCGACTGTCTCGTGTATTGCGACAAGCCGCAAAGCTGTTCGTGGTAGTGACGAGAGGCTTGTAAATACAACTGTCATGGTGGAAATAACGGTTTAGACCGGTTTGTTCAATTGTTGGTGTCCTACCGCATAAAACAGTAAGTTTTCATACCACACTTTTTCGATCCGTTTTACTGATATCGTGTCATCCATAGCAAGCAACAATGTTTTTGTAGTGGCAGCATGCAGCCATGTCCTTCTTTTGCCTCGTTATCATTACCACACCCACACATACCTCCTCGATACACGACCATCTCGATCTAGCGCAAACATCAACTCTTCACCTTCATCTCGCCTCGTAGCCCTATCTTTCCGACGCTGTCCTTCAGATCCATACGCCGAGCTCGGGTTGTGAGCCATCCTAGCTCCCTGAGCTGCAAGAAGCTTCGCTGGCTGACCTGCCCACCAAGACTCGGATGTAGATGTGGATATATGTCGTCGAAAGACCAAGCTGGAAACAGGCAGTTCTGGGAGTTGTGCCTACACCATGTCCCATTGTACGAGCCCGAGATCTTTGTTTTCCGTGGCGGTGTTCTCGTGCCTTTTCGCTGAGATCTGGACTCTTCCTAGGTGTCGTCGTTTATCGGGTTGTTGAACGTTGGAGCCTCAATGAGTCTTGCGGTGTCGATACCTATTGTTTATCCCGAACTTTCTGGATAGACAACAGGTGTCGCCCTGAGGTTCCGACACCAGCAAATCGATGCTACTTCGTTTCCTCTGACTCGATGGCACACCTTTGGTTCCCACCGTTGGCGTCTGATTAGACGCCACGAACAAATCGTTCGGGGCAATCAATCAGACGTCAAATCGGTGAAAAAGGCCGCACCTCGCAGCACCTCTCTACCGAACCCGCCGCACCTCTGTCCACACCTCAAGAATTTTCAAGTCGCAAAGCGGCCTCCCCGTGACCACCATCGGCGCTTCCCGGACCTTGTCATCCACGTCACCTTCAACCACCCCACCGACATCAACGGCCTTTCTCACACGCTCTCGTCACCATCCTGCTGTCGTCCGCGTCGTCGTTTGGTGTCGCTCAGTCAGTATAGCTCAGTCAAAATTTCCTGAGGTACGTTCTATTATTCTTCCAAGAACCAAAAAAAAATTCAACCTCATACGCCCTGCCCTAGTCCTTTTTTTCTCACTGCACTTCTCGCAATATACCTCAAAGTGTGTCTCGCAACATACCTCAAAGTCAGCTAGTATCTCGGGGAAGGGTGACAGTGTGGGTGGAAAATGAGACAACAAGCTCCAACGAGCTCTGGCGACCATTGTTCAGGGCTCTCAAGAGGTACGAAGCAAAAGAGGAATGTGAAAATCAGATCCAAGGTGCGTGTCTTGTCCCTATGACACTAAGCTATGCTAACCCTCCTTAACGATAAGTTACAGGGCGCAAGAGGCTTCGATCAACTAGACGTGTTTCTTCGACATATGAATTACCCGGAATCTCCAGCCTTTACAACAAGAACATAGTACACCGAGACGGGACTGGGCTGCAGGTGCAGTGTGTCTATCCCAATCATATGTTCACCTTGTTGACCATCTCCAGTTTCAGATCCCAGCACCTATTTACCATCGCAAGCCCAAGTTGCCCAAGCGCTTGATAACAAATTTGAATCGACACCATCTCTCACTATCCTCAATTGAGCATTTATGCTCAGCAGTCGATACCCAAGACACTCCAGGTGGAATTGTGTACGGTTCGTCACCACAATTTTGCTCTGCCTAGTCCCAAGCTGAGTCCTATCACCCAGGTCATCCACAAGTCGATGTGCGTGCTCGACATCAATCTCAACATCGTTCCCGACTCTTATTCACTTTGTATATCATGTATAAGATACTATTGTATGTTCTATTAGTAGCTTTTATGTAAGATGTAACCCAATACAATGCTCAAGTTGTGTTTTCTAATCGACGGCTGAATCTTGTGTGCTACAAGCTGTACTGACGCCCACTGAGCGCCCGCGGAAATCACTCATTTATTCATCGAAAAATACTCAAAAAAATTCTGTAGTGTCTGATACTCAATTTCAGACTGCGAGACTCTGGATAATAGCTTTAAGGTACCATCCGAACAACATAATCAAAATCGGTGTTATTTGAATCGGTAAGACCATCCAGTGAATTTACCAAAGCTGATGACTTTACGCAGTAGTATATCTTGCACTCTTTCACTCGTACCATTATCATCTCACCTCACCTCGCCCACTCTTCCACTCTCTTTGCACTATATGCCCAGAAAGAAAACATATACCACCAAAGAAGCCAGATGCAAAGCCGATCGACTTAAAGCAGCTCGTCATTACGCCAAAAACAAGAATACAATTAACGCGAAGCGAAGAGAGTCGAGACAACAACAACTGGAGCTTGAACGGTACGTGGATATTTGCAATACTCTATGAATCTTCCCTGAGTATTTCTTCTAGACAACAAAGCCTATCAAAAGCCCGGACAGAGTTGGAAAAGCGTACGATTGAGCAGCAGGAGCAGAGACGGGGTTCAACTTGGCAAAGGTGCGCTACCCATACATTCTATTCCAAGTACACAATCCTCATCAACACTCCTATAGCCATCCAATCCATCGTGTCCGTGAATTGGCTCAGTCTATCCACAAGATAACTGTTGTGTCACCAACTGAATACCTCGAGTCTCTGTATCAAGACTATCGTGCATGGGTTGCGGGCCCTCGCACTGCGCCGTCCCCTCTTGAATCACCTGGTTGCCTATTCGACAACATGATTGCAGAATTGAACCGTTTGTCGAGTACTCTGTTAGAGCAATACGGCAATGGACTATACTACACCAAGGTAGAGGCCGTTATCCACCGAACACGTTCCATTTCAAGCTCTATCGACGACATACAACTAGCTTTCTATGACGATTGCTTGGAGGAAAAACATGTGATGGGCAAGCTCAAGTACCAAAGTAGCATTCATCGCGCTGTAATTAATGGTGAACTGTAATAATATTACATTGATATAACAATAGACAGTTTACATCATAACATAGCAAAGGGCTCTGTAACTGAGAAAGAAAGGGTTGCGGTGTAGTCATACTGATATTCGAACTCGGTCTTCACGACATAGTGCTGGTACGATGGAGGAAAAAAGTTTTATTGACGACATCTTGTAGTATCTAGGTAGAACTAATTGTAATCCTGGACAAGAATGATTAATATGAAGCTGTATTTGAGTAGTTTGAGACGTACCCAGTCCTCCATATACCCATATATATCCATATCCTCACCATATCCCAACATTGTCCCAGCTGTTGATGAGGGCGGCGACGACGCGGCGACGAAGGGACGATGACAAGAGCGTGTGAGAAAGGTGGTTGATATGGTTGGAAAGGTGACGTGGACGACGAGGTCTGGAAAGCGCCGGTGATGGTCACGGGAAGGAGGCCTTTGGTGCGACTTGGAGATTCTTGAGGTGCAGACCAGAGGTGTGGCGGGTTCGGTAGAGGGGTGCTGCGAGGTGCGGCCTTTTTCACCGATTTGACGTCTGATTGATTGCCCCGAACGATTTGTTCGTGGCGTCTAATCAGACGCCAACGGTGGGAACCAAAGGTGGATGGCATCTGGGTATTGTGTTGAGTCTATGAAGGATGGCGTATTGGGTGCAGGCGAGGGTTAGAAAGAGTGGCTCAGAACGTTTGGGATGGACCTGGTTGCTGGTAGCGACTCGCTGATATCGGCGAATGGATGTCTTTACCGGCAGAGGTACGTCTTGATACTTCTCCGTATGACGCTTCTTTTTCGCTGATCTTTGTGTTCAGCGCAAGGCCATAGAAAGGTCAATAGATCCCGCCTTTGACTGGGTGCCATATTGACGAAGGTATCTTCTTTTGAGCATTTGCTCGAACTCGTCGGTATTGATCGGCCAATACTCGAACTCGAGACATAAGATACGAACAGCATGGCCATTGGTGTGTCTGTTCGTTTCGTTATAGTTTTTCCTTTACTGATATCTTGTTCTAGCTAGTACAGCATCCGACACTGAATCCATTGACGCAAAGCGGGGATAGTGGGACAAGAAAAGTCATGCACATAGACAAGCATCGGATTGGACGAGTAGGCTATACTACACCGAGAGACCACATGCTGCCGAACGCAAACATCCATTCTTGAACTCGCCTCCCAGGTGATAAACGTTCATTAACGGGAATGACTATGTCTCGTTCGGGGTTTAATCCAGGTCAGTGTGTTCTCGCTATCTACTACTCTAGTTCTGTGGCTCATCCTCGTTCTTTGGTCAGGAAGTACCGAGAACTCACGCAGAATACCTCGGTAGATGTGAGTCCCTGGTTCCCATTTCTGGACGAGTTTTACTGACGGCGCATTATCTGCAGCAGCAACGAAGACAACAGCCTCAAAACCCTGAGCACCTTCCTGTACACCAATTCCCCATCCAACATCCAAGAATGCGGGAATCCAACCGCCGCCAACTCTTCATTCTCCGATCTCTACGCTCTCAGATCCCGACTTTTTGTTCCGGGTTGTCATCATGTCTCGACTCAAATAGGACATATGGAGCTGGAGCGTTTGGCTGGTGTCCCACCGGTCTGGGTGTACCGTGTTAGCGAGGAGTTTACTTCTGTGATACTTCGTTGGAAAGTCGGGAGTTCCGGTTGAGGAGATACTAGGTGTTACGATTGGGATTACAGTCTTGTCTGGTACCTTGACCTTACCCTTGCCTTGCGGGTCGCAATCAACCTTTCCTCATCTCATCCAAATCCATGCCTCCAGATTCGGGTTCTGTGTTATCTGTTGAAACTATCTTTAGATTAGATTATATCCACTCTATCTCCAAGCACCACTCGGAATTCCTTAGTCTTACTGTACGTACCACTTGGACTCCTATGCGGGTTACTTCTGTACTGTAGTATATAAGCTAGTTGGTATCTACTAGAATAGACAGTGCTTTACACACTACCAAGTCGCATACGCTTCTATCTCTCATCAGATATATTCATCAGGTAAGCCTCAGTCAATC
Source organism: Paramarasmius palmivorus (assembly GCA_037176845.1). Lineage (NCBI taxonomy): Eukaryota > Fungi > Basidiomycota > Agaricomycetes > Agaricales > Marasmiaceae > Paramarasmius > Paramarasmius palmivorus. The sequence continues at coordinate 5,412 of JAYKXP010000289.1, read as the reverse complement.
CACTGCCACTGCGGTAGGCTAGGCATATGCTTCGACAGGTTATGGGCCCCGGTCGCCACAATGATAAGCGCTGTAATTAGCCGCTGTCAGGCTTGACTGGTTGTACCTGTCTATTATACTGGACATTGGTTTCACGCCTTTTAATTTGCGCCATTATGGCTGCATTTATGTTGTCATGACACAATACTGATTATGTTCATCAGAACTTTTATCGCTATGTCTTCCGACGCATCATCCGCTTCTTCCATCAACCAGGTCCCTGTCCTCGATGGGTCTAACTTCCGCCAGTGGGAGGACAAACTCATCCCTTTCCTCAGATTCAAGGGACTTTACCAAGTGGTGAAGGGATTCAATGTTCGTCCTGCCAAATTAGAGGCTGCTGAACGTGGTCCCACCGCTGAGCAGGTTGCTGCTCGCGACAGGGAGATCCTCGAATGGGACAACCTCGACGACCAGGCCTTGGGTGCTATTGAGCTCACCATCAAGCAGTCCCTCAAGCATCACCTCAAGGGGACTTCTAAACTCACCTTTGATGAGCTCAAGAAATCCTATAGTACGCCTGGTCCTGCCATTATCTTTGCCGATTTCAAAAAGGCATTGATGTTCCAACTCTCTGGAACTGGTAATCCATTGCCAGAGATCAACGAGCTGCTCACTATTTTCGAGCGCTTGAAACAGAACGGCATGGATCTTACACAGCTGCAACGTGCGCTTATTCTTCTTGCCGCTATCCCAGCAAGGTGGGACTCAGTCCCGGCTCTCTTCTTGCAAAAGAAGACAGATGAACTCAAGTTCACTGAAATTCGCGACGCTATAGTTGCTGAATTTGAGCGCCGTGACGCGAATAACGCCTCTGCTATGCGCCTTTCGGCTGTCAGACGCAAGGGGAGTGACCCTAACTACAGGGAAACCCGCCAGGGTCAGAACCCTAAGCCTAACGGCAAGGGTAAACCCTTTAAGCGTGGATCGCGTGCTGGGAAACAGCAACAGAAGAAGAAGCAGCAGCAGCAGCCGTCCCATCACCACCACTCTCACACGGCTATTGCCTCCTTGGCATCTCGGATCGGACCCAGCGCCTCTTCGGTCGCTTCTTTTAATCCGAATGGAGTTACCTCCAGGAGAGTCGAGACTAGATCTCCGCAGACCTATCAAGGTAGCGTACCTTCCGACTCTGTTTATAGTGACGTCGCTTACGCTCGAGCACTCTGTGAGCGTCTCGAAGCTCCCAGGTTCGCGCACAATCTCGAAGCACTCGAGAACGTCGTCGCGTCCAGTTCCAAGCGACTCCTCGAAGATTTCCCCGCGCCAGCTCAGAAACGCGCGCGTTCAGAGGAAATCGAGGAGAAGTTGGATTGGGGAACCGACGTGGAGGAGGTACCCCCTACCGATCTCGACGAGGACATGGGTCATACCGAGGAAGAGGTAGACGGGCTTGACCCACTTAGGCAAGTACCTCGCACTACACACAATAATGCAAACTCTAATTGCGCTCATCTTACAGCCGCATTTAGTAGTATATCGACGAACGATCTGTATCAATTATTCAATAGAATAAATTCGTTGTCTGATCATTATGCATTGTGTGATAAGTGTAAGGGAAAGAAACCAATGAATGATCTCATTCTTGCCGACTGGATCATGGATTCAGGTGCTTCTATGCACTTTACTGGCAATTTGGGTGATTTCGCCGATTATGAACCATTACGAAATGGTCCAAGGATCAATACTGCATCTAAACAAACTGAGCTTAAGTGCGAAGGCAAAGGATCAGTATTTTTTGATCATATCATCGAGACCAAAACTGGTTCATTTACAAGACGCACTACGCGCTTGTATCCAGTATATTATATCCCGAATTTATCAATTAGACTTTTGTCTATGGGAGAAATTTTACAAGATTCGGTTGTTATAGGCAGTCGCCGAAAACTCGAATTCTTGAATAGGAATGAGCAGCAGACTATGCTTTGCCATCCTCATTCTATTGGTGACCCAATTTATTGGTTACAAACTCGCATTTCACCTGCTGAGGAATTAATTGCCGGTTCGCTTGTTTCGTCATCAAACTTCGAACTATGGCATAAACGCTTCGGACATCCGTCTAAGCGAGTGCTTGAAAAAGCAAAGGAGAACACCATTAAGTTCCCACAGAATCTTTCGATTCCCACTGAGCATATTTGCTCTGGATGCGCTGAAGGAAAAATGAAATCGAAGTCGTTTCCTCCTTCTGGCTCTCGAGCTTCAAGAGCCTTTGAGCGAATCCATTCAGATCTGAAGTCTTTTCCGGTTGAATCTTATCACCGCTTTAAGTACTTCATGACGTTTTTCGACGATCATTCTTCCCATGGTTGGTTAATTTTACTCCGCGCCAAAAGCGATGCTATCACGGCCTTGCGGAACTTTATCGCCATGGTTAAAACCCAACACAATTCCGTCATCAAAGAATGGATGTCGGATGAAGGGGGAGAATTTAAATCGAAGGAATTCGATCAGGTCTTATTAGACCAGGGAATTAAAATTCTGCAAAGCGTACCGCATACACCACAGCAAAATGGTCGTGCCGAACGTTTTAATGAGACTGTTATGGACAAAGCGCAGGCTTTACGCTTCGACGCATGTTTACCACAGTCTTGGTGGGAATTTTGTGTGTTGCATGCCTTGCATGTCTACAACCGTACACCAATCATTGGACGTCTACAAGGAAAGACTCCTTTCGAACGGTTGTATGGAAAAGCTCCTGATGTCTCGCATTTCCGAGTATTAGGTTGTGGCGGATACGTTTACGTTCCCAAGGGTAAGAGAGTTAATAAACTCTCTCCTAGAGCCGAACTAATGACGTTCATTGGCTATCAAGAGGGAATGAAGGGTTTTCTTTTCATGGATTCCCGTAACTATATCGTCAAAGCCGCTACTGCTCTTTTCGACGAAAACCTGTTTCCGAAGTGCCCGGAGTCTAAACCGAAAGGTGTAACTCCAGTAGCCTCTAAACCAGGTCCATCATTTATTCCTTTATCTTTGGACGAAGACGACGAACCTTCACATCGTCCTTCACCTCCTACACCTGCAAAGGACACTGCACCTGATCACGACGGTAATCAGAGTTCACGGCAATCATCGCCAAGGCAGAGTCCGCCGCCGTCATCACCGAGCAGAAGCAGATCAGCTTCCGAAGGAGATAGATCACCTCCAGGTGAAATTGGATCAACAGATGGCGATCAACAATTAGGTGCGGATCACGGAGTGATTCATCCTCCGGTATCACCGCCTGTTGAACCAACATCTGGTCCATCACAGAGCGATTCTCAGCCAAGACGCTCTGCTAGACAGCGGACAGGAGTTCAGCGCCCAGGCAACATATTTGGTGAACAAGTTGACCCAAATAATCCTGCGCAAGTACAGCGGGACGTAGACCGTCAGTCAGTTTGGAGAAATGCAACGGGTGATGTAGAGCCTGGTCGCTCCAGCTCTATACCCAGGCCTAGAGGTCGCAAGGCTAGACCTCGTGGATCAGGCGCTTCACGCGTTCCTGGCCCTAGTTCCACATCATCTCCACCTGAACGCGACACGACTGGTCACGCTACAGCTGAATCCCTGATGCATAAACTATCCCAGGAAGGGGGAGTAGGGTTAGCGAATTTGCTCATTAATAAAGCAATTCCTAATCAAAACCTACCAAGTCCTTCTAATGTTCGAGAATGGACTTTCCAAGATATTGCGCGAATGCCTGAATCGCAGCAAAAGGAATGGAAGACTGCTTGCCGCGAAGAACTTGAAGCCCTTCGCAAGCGCAAAGTCTTCGAACTTGTAGATCTTCCATCAGATCGCAAGACTGTTAAGAACAGATGGGTATTCGACATCAAATCTGATGGTCGAAAGAAAGCTCGACTTGTAGCTAAAGGTTTTTCTCAAATCGAAGGTGTAGATTTTGATGAAATCTTCTCACCAGTTGTTCGTTATGAGTCTGTTCGCATGCTATTAGCGCTTGCAGCACTCGAGAACTGGCATGTGTCCGCACTGGACGTCAAAAGCGCTTTCTTATATGGCGAACTTGAAGAAGAAATCTACATGGAACAACCTGAAGGCTTTAAAGTCAAAGGCCAAGAACGTAAAGTTCTACGCTTGCGCCGAGCTATCTATGGATTGAAACAAGCTGCACTCGTATGGTGGAGAGCGCTAACTAAATCCATGAAGAAATTAGGCTTTAAACGTTTAGTTTCTGACGCAGGCATATTCATCCATCGTGATGATAAAGGACGTCTCGTAATCGCTATTATATACGTTGACGATGCCTTATTTATCGGACCTGATCCGAAATACGTTGCCCAGAAGAAAGCCGAATTCATGAAGAAATGGGAATGTCGTGATCTTGGAGAAGCAAATGAGTTCCTACGTATGCGCATTCGTCGAGATGGTAATAGAGTCTTAATTGACCAAATTCCTTATCTCAAGAAAGTGCTGCAACGTTTTGGAATGGAAAATGCTAAGATAGCAAAGACACCTCTTCCTGCAGGCTACAAGCCAGTAGAAAACAAAGAGTCGGTCGATCCTACTATTCGCTCCAGGTTTCAATCAGTCATCGGATCACTGCTATACATTATGTTAGGCACACGACCTGATATTGCCTATGCCGTTACCAAGCTATCGCAGTTCTCTGCAAATCCTTCAAAAGATCATCTTAGCAAAGCGCTATATATTTGCCGCTATCTTGCTGGAACGTCAAACTACGCTTTAGGATATGACGGAAGATCAAATAAAGGATTGTTAGCGTACACAGACTCAGACTGGGCTGCTGATCCCATCAAGCGCCGTTCTGTGACTGGATACTTTTATAAGTTGGCAAATGGCATATTCTGCTGGCAATCTCGTGCGCAGAAGACTGTTGCCCTTTCTTCAACCGAAGCCGAGTATATGGCTCTTTCGGACTGTAGCCGTCAGGCTGCATGGATCAAATCTCTTCTCACAGAGCTTGGACTCCCAAATCCAGCTATTCCTATCTGTGGAGACAACCAAGGCTCGATATTTATCGCCTCCAACCCTGTACAAGAACGCCGAACTAAGCACATTGATATACGTTATCATTACGTTCGCGAATCTGTCGAGGATGGAAAGGTTGATCTGTTTTTCATAAACGGAGATTATAATCCTGCTGATATGTTCACTAAGAATCTTGGCCATGTCAAGTTCTTGGAGTTCAGAAAGCATCTTGGGCTTGAGTTTTATACTCAATAAGCTCGCTCAACACAGCAAAGGAATAAAACGACTCGCAATGAAGAGCAAAAAGCACATCTAGATTCACAACGCAGACCTAGCGATAATAGATGATGCCTTCACTTCATTGTCCTCATATTCAGAGTCCTTCTACAATCCTAGCTGCACTTAGCGAGGGGGAGTGTTGAAACTATCTTTAGATTAGAT
>JAYKXP010000288.1:0-35244 GCA_037176845.1 Paramarasmius palmivorus | reverse complement strand
GAACGCCTTTGAAGGTCAGGAAAGAGAACCGTAGTGACGGTTGTGTCGAAAGGGATTCGGATGCACGTGGACCGGGCCGCGTTTACATATCTCTTTCCGTAACCATCATCGACCTGTTCTTCTCAGCGACTTTGTCTATACCGAGTCTTTGACGGGATGTTCTTCACTGGTGCTACGTCCAGGGAACGGCTATCAAGTAGCAAACGCTTTGCCTATCTTCAATAGAACGCGGTCAAGGGAGTGCGAGGATGTGTTAGAAGCGACCATGGTGAGTATCTAGGTTGCGACTGCAAAATACTTCAAGTGTTAACACCTCCATACCCCATAGCTTTTCACTGACACTCTGACACGCCAACGAAGAGGTTGCCTGTTCGTTCTATGTACCAAATTACGAAGATAGCTTCGAGAAAATCCTCAAAGAGCTACTGCTGTCATTGTAGTTGAACCGTCATTTATGCAGACGACTCCAAGGAATGCTTTTGTCTTTGTATGGTCAAGCGAAGGGATGAGAGTATTGGGTGCCACTTGTAGAAATCTCTCGAGAGATTGGTGCGTCCAGTACTGTTATCCATGTCCTCATTGACCGCACGCTCACAATACCTCACTCTTGGGAAAGAATCCACCAGACTTTCCTATGTGCCTTCAAACTCACGTCCACATGGATCACGGATACCTGAAGACTTGCCCACAGAACTTGGTGAGCATGAAAACCATCATTGGTGTGGGTCGGCATAACTGCTCTCTTTGACCATTGTCATCTCATATTACTCTCGCCTGTAGTCTGACACTGGTAGTATAACATGGAATGAAATTTTGATTCTCGTTAATGCCGTGACAAAGGACTGTGCCGGTACAGTGTTCTGAACAAGATGCTTGCCACAAAAACAGCTGCACTAAAACATCCTATACCAGTACAGGAATCATGAAGAGAGGCGAGATGGGGCAGAATCTATAGTAGGCGTACGGCGTCTCGGGACTGTCTCGTATACGCATTCGACGCCTCTTCGACGACATTGAAGACAAGTATGACCTTGATCCGGATCAGGCGTGCATCTGATTTTCCGACCTCGACAAAATTTGCATGCTATAACCGACTGCGATTCAGGCGTGGAAGTTTTAGAAGGGTCAATCAAAAACGCCCTGTTGAGTTGACTAGGGGTTAACTTCTCTTCGAGATGACTTGAAGAAGGGCGTTCTACGGGCATGGCAGCTGCTGGATCTTTGATGAGCATGACCTATACGCGAAGAATAAATAACATACCTCCGACTGCCCTGGCACTGGACTGAACATCTATTTGCCACATGTCGAATAACTTCTTGATAAGCGTTTGTGTGTCGGGCATCTTTGGTTCTATTTCATCGCTCGTTATTGAGATTCGAAAGCGGAGAAGCGCGTGAATGATCACCTTGCTCGTCTATGATGCCTATCCAATCGTCATCATGTGTAGCCGCGACTTCCAAGTCTTCACATGCTTCCAGGAGAGCTTCATTCACAGCCATGAGAGGATGATTAACCTATAGTCGAAGCATGATTCTCTTGATTGAATGGACGGCCAGAGGGTGCTCACCTGTTCTGCCATATCGTTCCTAAGCTGTACCGTCCCATGTACACCTTCGGTCCGTTCACCTTCCTCTATGATCTCAAACCAGTCAACACCGGGGGTCACGCTGCTCTCTGGGCCATCATGTGTTCTTGGGAGAGAGACCTCCGCGGCCATTGAAGAGTCGTTGACCTAGCATTGAAGATGATTACTTTGAAAACGCTACGAAGTCGAATGAAGCTCACCTGTTCTGCGATACTCTTGCTGGTGTGCTGCACAGCCCTTTCAAAAGACCCACTGACACCAGCCAGCCTGTTACCTTCGACCTGAGTGTTTCCAGTTTCACCGAACGGTATCCAACTGGAAGTTAAGTAGGAATGGCTCTGGGTGCTATCCGAGACCCTGACTGACACAGCCTTTCTCAAGAACCATGGCTTCTGAATCGATACGCAGATGCCACGAATGAACAAGGTCTGATTCTTCAACTCATTCTTATCGTCCGGAGAACATCGACTCGTCACAGACATCGGGCTGAACGATGACTGATACAGTTTGACATGGCCGTCCGCTATACCTCCCGTATTAAATTCCAAAGAGCATGACTTATCAGTTGACATGCCATCCACAACCACGATCTCCCAAGCGGCCGATTGATCAACGCCGGTGACGAGGTGGAGAGAACCATTGACCAAGCCCCATCCCTGGTCTCCATTGATGAACTTGTACCAGGACGCGCCGTTCTCTTTAGCATAGTCCATGAATCGGGCTCGTTCGAGGCAGTTCATCCGGCTGGCACCTGTTCGTGGTACCAGCACTGCACCCTTTGCTTCGGCGAAGCTTACGGCATATCCCATGCCTGCACCAACTTCTACGCCTCTGAAAGAGCTTGTCAGCGATCAATATAAAGAGTGACAGCTGGAATCGGATCACATACGGTGGTTTCAACATCCCACTTACATCGACACCCCAACGATCAACACCCACACTATGTACCGGAGCGCCCTTTACGAGAAAGCTGTTGATCTCCTCGATATTGTGACGGTTCCAGTTCAAAGGCTTGAATCCAGGAGGAACGCCGTTATGGTGGTTCAGAGGATAATTTTCGGATTGGCAGACGTTGAAGATACGGATGAAACCACCACTATCGGTCAAGAAACCAACGTCTCCGATGCAAATCCCTTCGTCTGCACATTCAGGCGGTAGGCCACCACGACTCGGTTCGGGGACCCAGAGACCATGTCCATGACGCAGCGTGTATAAACGCTCTCTGTAGAGTTGGGCTGCTGGAATTGAACTAGGCATGGCGAATCCTAGTGTGAGGATAGCAATGGCTTGGATGCGTCAGAGGTGTCGGATAGCAAGGATACTTGGGGAGTAAGAAAGCTATTATATCCATAGGTAACGGAGGTGATTTGTAGGTGATTCGAAAAAGGCAGGGTGGGAGAGAGAACCCGATTTCAATACACTCGAGCACTGAACAGCACAGCTATATCAGCTGTCAGTATGTGTAGCTGTTAGAAAGATATCGTCTTTTACGCACCTAGACTAGATTACCCTGTGACATCTTGCACTACTTTGGAAGCTTCTAGCATACTGGTTTTACGAGCGTATCGTGTTTAGCGCACCACTGCCTTGAAATGATCATGGTCGACGAAGAGAGAAGTGTAATGCCGGTAATGCCGTTACGGTCTTATGAGTGTAAGTATTCGTCCCCATCGTTTATCACTTCACAACCTTTTAGCATGGTTGAATCGTATTACGACAAATGTCCGTTACAACATTCTGAAAAGGGAGAACTAGAAATAATAGATTAAAAGCGAGTAAAGAACCATAGCTATCGTAATTGTATGTGGTACATAGATTGAACCATAGAGAACGCTAAGTTGCTTAGGATGACGGCGCAAAACCTTGATTCTTCAATCCCGGTGGGGTCAAGCCCAGCATTGTCCAGTGTCTCCCCCATAACTTCGAGGTAATGTGTTTATGAAGGTGCTCTCCTGCAGTCTATTGTGAGTGCCAAAGGTCTTCGTTGTAATCGATCACTTACACCGGATTGCTGTCATTTACTCCACAACTATCGATGATTCAGGTGTAGCCCTGGCTCCGGATATGAACTGGTTCTGCTTGATTCCCCAGAGTCGCTCTGAACCGAGATCCCCCTATGAGGCATACTGGCCTGAGTGAAAGGCATGCGAGATTCTGGGGTCGACTCTAAGGGTACTTGTTCGCATATAAGGCCTTTCCTATGACATCGTTCACAGGGCTGACTGAGGCCTTGGGGACGAGATTTGCATTTAATTTGGCGTCGTCGACAGTTTGTACACGCAAAAGTTACCCGCGACCTTTCTGTCGAAGAAACTGTTGCAGACTCGATTGAAACTTCTGGCATGCGAGACTGAACGGCGGGAACGATGTTCTCTTCAAAGTGACTAGGAGAAGGGTGTTTTAGGAATACGGCTGCTGCATCGGTGATGAGCGGGATAACCTGTACGTGAAAATGACAAACCTTGCCTCCGAATTCTCCAATTTGAAGACCTATTTGCCACGTTTTAAGGACTCTTTCGATAAGCGTTTGATTATCAGGCATGTATGAGTCTAAGTGTCGTGTCAGTGTACTAATTTGTCGGATAGGGAAGGTTGACATTCACCTTGCTCATCTAGGACAGTTATCCAGTCATCATCGTGGGTAACTGCAATTTCTGCATCTTCACATGCTTCCAAAAGAGCTTCATTCACGGCCATCAAAGGATGGCTGGCCTAGTATGAAACCGAAGTATAAGTCCACTGGCTGCACTAGAAATCACGACGATGCTCACCTGTTCCGCCATATTGTCTTCGAGGAGTATCGCTTCGTGTACGGGCACACCAGGAGATCCTCCACTGCTAGCCATCCTGCTCTCTTCGGATCGAGCACTCCCAATATCGCTGTATGGTACCCATCTGGGGACTGACCTCGATCCGACATCAGGATGGACATCCGAACTGGAATCCGAGACCTTCACTGTAGTCCCCTTGCGTAAGAAACGTGGTCTCTGAACTGATACGCAGATACCACGGACGAATAAGGTCTGATTCTTCTGCTCGTTCTCGTCATCCAGAGAGCAGCGACTCATCACCGATGTAGACTGGAAGGAAGACCGACAGAGTTTTACATGCCCATTGGCGATACCACCAGTGTTGAATTCCAAAGAACATGACCTGTCGGCTGCCTTGCCATCCACAACCACGACCTCCCAAGCACTCGATTGATCGACACCGGTGACGAGGTGGAGAGAACCGTTGACCAAGCCCCATCCCTGGTCTCCGTTGATAAACTTGTACCAGGATGCGCCATTTTCTTTAGCGTAATCCATGAATCGGGCTCGTTCAAGGCAATTCATCCGGCTGGCACCTGTTCGTAGTACAAGAACTGCGCCCTTTGCCTCAGCAAAGCTGACAGAAAATCCCATTCCTGCACCTACTTCCACGCATCTGATAGATGCTGTTAACAACGGATCACTTGGTAAAGCATGAATCGAAGCACGCACGGTGGTTTCAACGTCGCACTCACATCAACTCCCCAGCGATCAATACCCACACTATGCACCGGTGTCCCCTTCACAAAAAGGTTCTTGACCTCCTCGACGTTGTGACGGTTCCATTTCACGGGCTTGAAGCCAGGAGGAACACCGTTATGACGGTTGAGAGGATAGCCTTCCGGTTCGCAGACATTGAAAATCCGGATAAAACCACCGCTATCCGTGAAAAAACCGACGTCTCCAATACAGATCCCTTCGTCTGTGCATTCAGGCGGGAGACCACCACGACTGGGTTCGGGAACCCAGAGACCATGGCCATGTCGTAGAGTGTATAGCCGTTCTCTATATAGTTGAGCAGCTGGAATAGGGCCAGGCATTACGAGGGATGCGATCGTTCAAAGAGGGCGTCAGATGCGTCGGGCAGCAAGGTGGTAATCCAATGGCAAGATAACCATCATGTCGGTTGGCAAGGGATGTGATTCGTGTGGGACGGAATGAGTTCCAAAGGAATAAAAGCACAGCAATGGCGATCCTGAGGCGAGCGTATTGCTGTTGAAAAGATGAATAAACTGACGAGATAGTGTCTGGACACGCACCTAAGCCTCTCAGAACTGCCAGGTTCTAGCCTGAGGAGTTTGACGAGCTGTATGGATTGAGTGTCCTCGTATCATCGTGGTCAACAACAAAGAGGGAAGCGAGACATAGCCGGCGCGGCACTTCCCAACTTGAATGACCATCAGACCATCAGACCATCACCCCGACAAACATTTCGGTGCTTACAGACTGCAGTCGTCAAGCTAATCGCTAGTTAGAGGGGCCGCTCGCCAGTGCTGGACTTTGTTGAAACCCGTGAGGTTTAGTGCACCTGTGAGATCATTGCAGGAACCATTGTACTGTACATGCTTCAATTTCCTCCGCCAACAGAATTCAATTGACCAGATGGTTTGAAAGCAGGATGGCCCTTCTTACCTCTTACCTCTGACTTTTGACTATTGGATTCCATGCTGCTCTTCGTACGCTTCGTACGCTTCGAGCCTCGTGGATATACTTACCAGGGCCTTTGCGTGGATGCTGTTGCAAGTTTCGAGGCAATGAACATGCTTCCCACTACTCAATTCAGAGCGCTATGCATGTGATGAGCCAGCCTGTCTTCGTGCGCGCGGCTTGTAACACTCGGCTAACACTATTACCCGTGCTTCTTTGTTACCCTTATAGTTATACATCTGAGCCACTAAATGGCAAGGAAAAGACCTCGCCCAAGAGGACGCTACCGTGACGCTCGAACAATTATGCACATGCACTATTTAAGGCACGCGAAGCATTCAAAGCTATTCGTCAGGACATTGATCTCCAGAAGGTACAGTCTGATAGGTGTCTGGCATTATCGCCACCGGATACTAATCTATGATGGCATATCCATCACACCAGCTGCTCGAGTTCCCGCTGCTTTGCTTCTTCAGCAACATTGGGTGGTATCGCCCGAGCAGTGGAACGGGCTTCCATCTGTAGCCGCGCCTCCTTCACTGTACAAACAATAACCTGATGAGGAACATTCACAGTGCTGTTAAATGAAACACATACTTCTAAGCATACGCATTTGTGTACGTTCGATATATGCAACTGTCAGGCAATGTCAGTACGTCAAGTTCCAGGGGATCCACGAGAACAGTCTAGCATACCTGGAAGCGTTGAGCCGTTGTTGGTCACAGTACCACTGGCACGGTTTACAGTGACAAAGGACAGTCCACCGGTTCTTCGCGAGCCACCAGCATGAGAATTCCTCGAACTAGCTGCAATATCAGGATTCCCTAAATTAAGCTGAATGAGGCTCGATGATCGTTTATTCAGACGGCACTTACCGCCCTCGTCTATCAAGTCAGCATCGTTGTTTGTGACTGCGTTGTCGCCCGTGGTCACAGTACGATACGTTTTATTGGAGGGTTCGGAGTCGTCTAGAGTGGTAGTACCACTCGCTAAGAAATGCACATTAATGACGAATAGGTTCGATAAGTATAGCTGTCGCTCACCGTCATGTATACGACTGTTGTTGTTGGTTTCCCCATCGACTTGATAGGTGGTAAAAGTATCAGTGTTGCCTTGGGGCATTGCCTCAAAGGTCCCGAATTCAAGATCTGTCGCTTGGCCTCCGAACTCTTGCGTTGCGTCCACGGTCAGCGGTTTCTCTGTGATTGGGGGCAAGGCAGATGTTGTCGTGGGCTGAGACGACTCAGAAACCATTGGTGAAGAGGAAGGTAAGGAGGAAGGTGTGGAAGACGAAGGCATTGATGCCGAAGATGAGACAGACGAGGAGGCCATGGAGGTTACTGGAAGAATGTGAAGATTGCTGGAACCGCTTTTGAATGCTGTCAGATTACTATATCAGACCATTAGCACTTGAACAAAAGTAGATATCGAACCTCAGAGCTTCATGATGGATGTTGCAGTCGGTCTTCGGCGACAAGTAAGCGCCAATCAACACCGCCCGGGACATGCGATGCTATGACATCCTGAATGGTCGTCAAGAACCCTTCAAAATTTGGAACTTTTATATGGTGAACAAGCGCCTCACATGCCCATGAAAATCGGCTGGAGCCGCCATATATATCAGAAAGGACAGCCCCGCCTGGCAGGCTGCTTGGAGGAAGGCCATTATACTATATAGGTACGCAAGCAATAGTGCCCTATGACGCAGCCTGATGTAAAGAGTGAAACGGACAGGGAAGCAACAAGCTCGCTAGTCGTGGCAACCAGGGCTGAAAAGGTTTACTAGCAGTAAAGAATCGTTAGTAGGAAGCTAATCTTGAACACATCGTTGGGCCGTACCTAAAGCACCAACTCCAGTTCCTCAACACCACTGACATCTTCCCCGCGTCTTGATAAATGAAACGTCGTGGATAGGATACTTGGCGGGGTCGCTCCGTCCTTCGCGGTGCAGGTTCTTCAAGACCGATAACCAAGGAAAATGTGTGACTTATTCGGGTGCTCGTATTAAGTCCTCGAACAACAAGGCTCGTCGCGGATATAGGCTATATCATGACCTGCATATCTTTGTTGTTCGTATACCTCGGAACGAAGTAGTCGGTGTCTCCAATGTGCACCATGTAAGGGCAATGCTTCGGGGAAATGTGATAGAAGCAGACGTGTATTGCGAACGGTGGTTCCGCTCTCCACGTAACAAGACAAGTACGTACATAGAACTGTTGAAGAACAAGTTGAAGGACAAGTAAGCTCGCAGTGAACAAGAAAACACAAGAATACATACCGTCACCGCTATATACCATCATAATCCATAATCGCGCCTTGAACTCCGAAGTTCGATTTTCGTACCCGTACTCCTCGGTTAAGCCCTTAAGCAAGCGTGTCGTGTTGCTAAAGGCGGCTTGTCGGTCGATAAGAAGACGGATTAAAGAGTGGGCGCTATAGCTTCGAAGCTATGCAAGAGATGGCTGATCCCAGACGGATGGTCTGGAGGTACCCCGGGAGTCTCGACGCCGCATGTCATTCAAGACCTGCAGCTGCGAACAGCTAATCTGCCACTATCCCAAAGCCTGCATACAGGGGCTTGTCGTGTTGTGGGCTTCAACACAGCATAGTGGCAATAATATATGAAGAACCAGCCGAAGTCAGTGTTTCCTCGCATCCCGATGCCGTACTTGATGAACATGGTAGCTCCTTCGCTAGCGATCATTCATGACATTCGAGCCGAAAATGCGAGCTAAAGAAAGGCTAGACGGTCGACCGATAATCGAAAATTCTTGCTGAAGAAGTCTGCCAGCGCAGGATATCAGAAGTGTGGTGAAAAAGAGTAAGAATATGTTCAACCTTCGGAGATCCTGACCAGCGAACTACACCGCTAGAAACCATCGCAAGATCTTAGGGCTGGTGAAGTCTAAGGAAAAGGAGTCAAATGTCAGAGCTAGCACCATAAAGAGACATAGTTGACATACCTGTTCCACGCAACGAAAGTGAACATCTCCACTCCTACCTGGAGCATCTACTATATTGCTCAGACGCATTTGCAGAGCCACAGGTTTATATCCAGTTCCCAGACAATGGCTCGGCGAGAGTGTGCAGGTTTGATCTTCTGGAATAGGCCCCTGACATCAAGGAATGGAAAGAGGGGCGATTAAAACTTTGCACCCAAGCCGGTGCACGCAACGGAGGGAACAATGCAATGGATGGAAGGCCGGTGCAAGGAAATGTCGGGGTCGTGGAAGTTGTCGTACATGGAATCTTCAATCTAGAACTTAGCCAGATGATGAGTTCTAGGTGAGTGGAGCGAAGAATAAATCACATACCTGACGTAACATGTTCCCATGGTGAGGCCAACTGAGACCAACTGTTTTAGAATGCATGCATTGCTAGGTTCTGTTGCACCTTCGCCGAAATTGAGCCTATGATAAAGCAGTATGTCTGAAGACTCGGGACGTGTGTTGCTCTGCGTCTCAAGTACTGCCAAAAAAAGTTCATCATTAGACTGGTAATCTTGGATAAGACACATGGTGACATACCGCCCCATGCCCAACATTTCCTCCCCTCTTAGACGGCTTTGGTCATGAAAATCGGCCGGGATGAAGCTTGAGGCTGCCGACTGAAGTATGAGACGATGTCTGTGTCGAGTTGCATAGCCATTCTTCGAAGGGCAAGCTTCTGAAATAAGCCGGGCATATTAAGAACGGAGGCGAAATGGAGGACCGCAGATGTTCATAGATACGAGCTAGGGCTAGAGCCGAGCACAGTTGGTGGACGTTATGACAAAGCCAGTAATCGCGTTGGCAACGCCGCGTAAGCCGCGGGTCACATCCGGCAGAGCTACTTCTTTCTTACCTTCATCGTCAGAAATCGACCACAAAGCAGCTTCTGTTCAGTATTCGTTTTCAAGCTACTACTGATTTCTGAAACGTACATATATACATACCTACTCAAAGCCGATGAAAGTACAGTCGTTCGATGTCACCACCGACCAATGTCATTGCGAATCTATGATGCTACGGTCACACCAGATTCTCAAGCTCTCGTTGCTTAGCCTCTTCAACAGGATTAGCAGGTTTAGACGAAGAGGCGCTACGAGCCTTCATATTCTCATAGGCCGTCATCACTAGGGTCGACGAAACGGTAAGGAGGCTTTGCAGATTCGACAATTGCGGGTAGCATACCTTCCATGGTGTTCATCTGGGTACGTTTAATATACGACTCTGTTACAAGGCTTTGAATCACGAGTTTGTGGATATTGGGCCTGTCACGTACCTGGAAGCGTTGAACCATTATTGGTCAAAGCACCATCTGCGTAGTTTTCCGTGACGAAGGAAAGTCCTTTTCTTCGCGTGTGATGCTGAGACTCCTCTACATTTTTTGTGTTGTTAGGTTTCCCTATATCGTATTACGACTGCGTGAATATGAATTCGTTCTCTGGTTCAAGCTGAGGTGCTTACCGTTCTCCGTTGTTAGGACACTGCCATTATTGGTGACAGGAAATACGCCCCGGTTCTCGGTGTGATAACCTTTCAAGGTAGCGTCGGGTTGATTCTTCGTGACTACACCATTCTCTGATAAGTGAGGAACATGGGCACATCAATAATAAGTAAGATCTATTCTATCACAAAATGGTAACTCACTATCATGAATTTCAACGTCGTTGTTGGTTGTCGTGAAATCCTTGCGTTGAATAGTGACATATTTGTCGGGATTCCGGGACGCTTCCGTCCCCTGCCCAGGCTCTCAACGGGCCATATCTGGCTCTTGCTTTCGGCCCATGTCCCGCTCTTGCTTTCGGCCCATGCCTCGCTCTTGCTTTCGACCCATGATTAGCTGTCTGTCGGTGAGAAGACTATGTGGAGTTGCCTCGCTTGAGAGCTGAACTGCTATCAAGTACTGTATCAGCGTATTACATCAGATTGCTTTCATTAGAACAAATGTAGAGATCGAACCCCACATGACCGACGCCATTGTCTGTCTTTAGACAAAGTAAGCGCTAATCAACACCGCCCAAAGCATGGAATATCCATATCATTCTTTATTTGGATTAACCAATAGCGCGCCTGAATTCCCAAGTCCATGAGAAACGGCTGGAGCATTATTCAAGGGAGTATCGGCATATTAGAAGGTATGGTTCTATCCGGCAGGCTGCTTGAGAGGACGCCGGGAGGGTACAAAGCCGATAGTACATTATGACGCACCCGCCGCAAGACCGTGACGCCTGAATGTGGGAGATATACCAGTTACCGAGTCAATAGGACCACAACAGACTGCAAGCTCATTTATTGCAGCATACTGAGCGTTCTAAGCAATAACGAGGCCTGTACTAGCTCCTACTCCCAATTCCTGAACCGATGTCATGAATCGGGATACGCACTGGAGGCTACTGCCACTGGGCGCTTGGTGGGACTGTACTTGGCGGTGGTGTTCCGTGGTGCGCGGTGAACGTTCTTCGATACCGATACCCCATCTGGATAGCATGGCTTCCATTCAGACCGGTATACACAGCGCAGATCTAGAGTACACTCGCTCCGCACATCTATGTTATCCGAATACCTCGGCTCGAGGGTTTCGACATCACAGGTACTGATGTGTGCTAGCCAAAAAATGCTTCAGGTAGATGAGATGGAAACAGTCACGTATTGTAGAAGGCACTCGCCTTTGAACGTAATTCAAGGCCCAATACCGCTGAAGTGCACCATATGCATGGTCATGGTATGGATGCCGCCCCAACATATTCGTGATAGAACCCATAGCAAGTCTTTCTTCAATAACGGGATATCTCTACCCCCGTCGAGGTTTAACCAGAACCCGGATAATCATCCCTGAAGCAGACTACCGACGCTGTTGGGTCTGGATACACAGATCCGATCCACCTAGTTGATCTTCGTGCTGTAACGGGGGACGCCATGAACACCATCTTTGCAGAGATGCAGTCCGTTAAACCTCTTCGAGTATCATAGGCCAAGGCGTTATGGTAGGTGCTTCGCTGGTGATTCACCATGATATGCCTGCGCCGAATATGTGAGATGAGGAGGTACGGGATAAATTGATCATCGAGGAAGGATAAGTGAAAGACTCTGTTTGAGCAGCCTGACGGTACGGACTTCAGGAACACAATGAACAGATCGGCGCCGTAATGGTGTAATCGACGCGATTAATAGGTTGTGCTAAGGTTGGAGTAAGCAAGAATGCGAGTGAACGTTATAGAACCACAATACTCACGCTTCCGTGCTGTGCAACCATCGACCCACGAGACTCGCTTGATTCTGATGCACCAGGAATTTCCATCGCTAGAAACGAAAAGGGCTGGTTGCGAGCGCGTAAACGCTGATAGACAGTGCCCAGGCGACGGGGTCTCGATGTATGGGACGGCCGCAGTGACCAGTCAAATCGACAGGGCGATCCGGATTCTTTCCAGAAACGGGAACGCAAGGCTCAAGTGGATATGAGATTGGTGACAGAAGGATAACTCGGAGGCTTTCATCATGTGTTCATCGTGGTGAAGAGCTGGTAAACAATCCTGGGAAGGAAAGGTCGAGACCATGTCAATCGTTGGATAGCCTAGAAAGCGGATATCTGAGTCTCCTATATAATGGAGTGAAGAAAGGAGAGACGTACCAAACGTATGATACGGATGGGCGCATTTTCGGTAGGTGCCAGCGGGTTCCATGAATGGGCCAGACAAGCCCTTTGCTTCCTTGTATAGTGATGAGCTTCACCGAGCCTAAGCCTTTTGAAAAGAGCTAATGTAGGCTATGAGACGAGTGCTGGCAAAGCCAGAATATTTTCAGACTCGCAATGTTGCACAATAACATTCCACATACCTCCGCACATGGACCTGGGACGACCGCTTCTGCTCTCGACAAGATGAACCCTCAGGCCCTATGGCCGATGTGCCTTCCATCCTTGACACGAAAGTATATGCCCTTTGAAAATACAGCCATGTATGCAGATGCTGATGGGTTTTGAGCCTCTCGAGAGTAGACTCACAACCAGGAGTATGTAGTAGTCTAAAACTTGAGTTACTGGTACGAAGTTGAGTATACTAAGAGCAGAGGAGGAATTTTGTATCGCTCAGAAGATACCGCTGAAGATGTCGAAATTGACGTGCACACCATGGAGAGTATGCATTGGTCGTGGATATTGCACACTGACGTGACTGTCACGCCAGGGAAGCCAGCGTGACGTAACCGTGACGCCTTCCTTTCAACTTCCTTTCATCAACACCCAAACATCACCGCTACACTCAGAGTCAGGCGAGTGGGATTACTGAGCCGTGACCTCTTTATCGATTAAAGTCGCACTCTGGGTGAGCTTGAAGCTATGTATGATCTCAACTAAGGTGAGTCAGTGATACGTCTTCTCAGGCTGAGCCAATTCTGACCAGTTCGGCCCATGAGCAATCTACGAGTCTTTCGTGATTAGTTTTGACACTAGGGAGCTGGAGATATGCACTTCACCCGCGCTAGCTCAAAGTCGTCTGCGCGACTCGGATAGGACGACATGCAGTCAAAACGACCATCTTCGTCCGGTATTCGCTAATTCATTCACATCTCCATTTAGCTGTTGATTTACGCTCTTAGATGTCCCAAATACGGGTATAGTTACTGGTAAGTGGCTCAGAGTTGTGTGACAATTGACCGGTTCGTCGTTGCAGGGTCTCGATATGAGTAGGCCCGCCCACCCACAGCCGTTGAGGACGGGAATGCGCATCCCTTTTGCTACATGTTGATCATATTCATAAAGCTCTAGATCCGCAGCTGTACGCCATCGATCAGCCAGATTGACGCTCTTCGCTTAACGCTATTTCGAATTGATAGCAGTCGGAGTTTGTAGTACCCACTGAATCATGCTTTAGGTCAATGCGACAAATTTTCTCGGACTCACTATCCGTTTTGCTAGATGATAGGAACGTCATACAGAAAGTCGCAACCCGGGTGGATTAGCTGGCCATTGATGGAACCTTTTACTGTGAACGTAGTACCAGTCTTGCCACTCGTGCCAATGGGGACGTTGCGTTCTACTCTTACTACATAAAGCCTCGAAAATGTGATCTAACCAATGCATCCCCGTTTATCCTAATCATGCTAGGTTAGGGTCCTAGGCCTGGCGGAGGGACGGACGCTGGGCGCCAAGGGTGTTAGTTCGTCCCGACTCTTGCGGTACTTGATTCAGCTCTGTCAAAAGAATGTTCCAGTGGGTACTCATTATGTATGCGGTGTTTGAATGGCTTACATACCCTTGACCAGAGTGCGGGTTTGCTCGGTAATTATTGTTGGTTATAGTGTTCTCTCCACGAGTCTGAGTGACGAAAATATTTGAGGTTCCTGTGGATACTGAGTAGCTGGTGAATAAGTGGCTGCATATGATGTTATGTCAATGGAAACATACCAGTGCCGAAGTTTATAGTACCGCCGCTGATGTTGCTGCCAGTGATGAACATTACGTTGCCCGAGTTATCTGTCTGGAAACACTGGGCCTGTAGAAATACATGAAATTCGCCCAAAAAAGGACCCTTATTCGTGTTTCGCCCGAAATAGGGTGACATAGGGTCAAGTCCGTCCATCAAAATTCACTCGAATTGGGCTGAAAATGTGGATTGGTTTCTAGCATGTGAAAATCACCATCTTCAACGTGAAATCAAGGATTCGTGACTTATACATTCTAGACTTAGATATGTCTTCTTCTGACCACGGCAACGACACCTTTAACCCCAAATTGCACTCGTCAATCTCTACCGTGGCCGATATTAATATGGAACGAAGGCAGCATGCGATTGGGATGTCTGGAAGGGGATGGGAGTCAATCAACAGTGCGAGATGACTGAAGCAATTGTACAGTGCGTTGCTGAGTATTTGTTTCTCACCTTTACTGCCTTGAATCCACTGTAGGCTCAGTACCCATTACACACGGGCGTTCGTAGAGTGCCCATCGAAGCGGGCGATTGGGCCGACGATCTGGAATGCGAGCAACTAGACAGCTGATATCATCGACATCAACCACCGTTAACGGTTTGAAGTCCTCGTGCTGGTAGTAGGGCATGCCTAACTTGTTCTGCCGCTCTAGATTCACCGGTCGAATAACGCCAAGTAGTATAATATGCTCCTTGGTGCCAGATGATGCTTGAGGTAAGTCAGTCTTAAACTCCAGGATACTTAACAGCTGTCCGTAGGCAGGGTGACGTTCAAGGACTACTGGTAGATTGCGGAATCTTTCGTTTTTATCGACTTCAATACTAAACTAAACACGGATTAGCCTGAGTTTATAGCGCACAAGATTCAAACTATGAAATTCACCTTCACAAAACTAGCCTCCCTTGACTTGTTCCTCTCTGAACGATGATACATATCTGCTGCATTGACTGTGTCTCCGCCATGAAGATAACGGATACGTGCCCATTGAGATATTTTCTCGGGAATAGCCTGTGACGCTTGCGGCCCATCAAGGTCATATGAGCGAAGTAGAAAGTTCTTGACAGCTTTCCGAACGTTGGGATCAATAGTACGAATCACACGAGGCCGCAAAACTCGAATGTCCGGATCTGTAAGCAACGGTAAGCTTTAAGTTGACATCGGGAATAAAGTGGAAAACTCTCAATCTGGTAACGAATGTCCAGTCTCTGCCTCGTCTCTTGCGTCTGAGAGGTCCAACTCACTTTCAAGGTGGAAGATGACCTTGATCTGATTTAGCTGAGCGATCTCAAGCAGCCGTCGGGCAAAACTTGCGTAAGGATTCTTCCTGCTCTTGCCAGACCGTACTAATGCACCACAGAACCGTTCAGTGGGGAAATTCCAGTGACACCAAACTGGACCAGCTCGAAGAATGTCGTCGGCAAGATGTAGTAGAGCATGTACCGGAAGGGTGCACACTGGCAACCGCTCGGGCTTATTCTGGTAGTAGATTCTGGCATCAATGTTAGCTTTGATACCACCTCATGATACGAAATGCTGCATGACCTACTTTTCATACTCGAGTACCCAATCCGCAAAGCCCTTTCGAAGCGTAACATCAACGTCAGCCCTGGGAATTGATAAAAGTAGGCACTTGTTGAAGAGCTGAACAAGCTTGATGAAATGGTCATAATATCGCCGCTTGGTGAACCGATTGTGAAGGAAAACAGGGCCAAGCATAGTAGCAAACAGCATCCATGACTCGGCGGTATAATAATGTCGTTCAGTTGCCAGATTGGGTACGCGTGCGCCGAATGATGCAGGGGTCGTGTTGCCAGCCTCAACACAACCAACACCGATGGCCTCAACCACTGATGGTGCCAACTCATAGTCTTCTCTACCGGTGTCAAGCCCCTTGAAATCACTGGTCCAGAGATGTATGAGAGTGTTGAGCACATTGTGAAAGGCAAGATGCATGAAATCATGCGGGAATGAGTCTGGAAACGAAAGGCTGGAGAGGCTTGCTAGGATAGGCATGCCGTTGATGCCATACTGCTTTGACCGCGCTTCTTCCTCTGTATCATTGGAAGCCTGAGTCACCTGAGCAGCTTGGTGAATGAACTGATCATGGGTTCGGAGAGGTAGGGAGAGGGGATCAAGGGAACCGTCTTGACGATGAAGTGGTGTGTAGTAGGGTTGACGTCCTGGTGCCTGGTTTCGAACACCAGAAATGTTGCATGCACGACAAGGGTGAAGACCGTTATGCCCTTTCATTCGCATGAGCTTCGCCACAGCTGGCATATCCCCAAAGACACGAATGAGGTATCCATGTAGTGCGAAACAACGTTGGAGACGAGCATCAAATGCTGGTACTCTGCGAAAGAGCTGAAGAAACTCGTTCCGCAGAGGAAGAAGAAAAGAGTCGAGATCCTTTGGTGCCTTTGGGCCTGGGATAACACCAAAAGAGATCAGGTTCTCTAAATGAAAGCGGATACTGGGGTGCAGGTTGTAGAGGAACCCTATGAGCGGCCAACAGGTATGTTTTCGCCGTTTGAAGGGGCCGACACCATCAGCTGATAGTCCCATGGCAACATCGGTATTGAAGGCAAAGAAATGGTGGGGAAGAGTCTCATCACCAATGGTGACGAGCGTTCGGAGGAGAGATTGGTAGTGTTCTGAGTCGAATATGTCGTTGATATCTTCACCCGACTTCTCGGAGAGATAACGACTTCGATATAGTAACTTTTGGGACATGTCCTTGTCAGCAAAGAGTCCTATGAGCCGCGGGATAAGAGGAATGTATGAAAATGTTGCACGAGAGCGACCTTTACTATCCCGTCGAGGTTCTTGGCAATATGGACAATGTTCGAGTGACTCGTAAGGACCCAGGAAGCAGCAGCACGACCCAATACAGCAGTCGTACTTCTCAGGAGAGATGCCTGAAAGAAATGCGATCCGTGCCTGTAACTTGTGTAAGGAAAGAAGGTCCTTGAGCTGAGGGAATGCGCGTTTCAGCTTTCTGTAGGACTGTTCCCCGAGGTCAATTGTAACTTTGAGGTTGTGGGCACGAATTGCATCCATGTCCTGTTCAGAAAGATGATGGCCTTTCATTGGGTGAGGTTAGCTTTACAGTATGTCTATGAATCGCAGGCAATGACTTTCGCACCTTCCCCAGTTCCACACTCTTCCTCAAGGATCTCTTCGGCAGTTAAGCCTTGCATCCAAGGCTCACATTCATCACTATCCCAACCTGATGAATCTGATTCACTGCTGAGTGTCGATGCCTCAGAGTTGTCATCAGATTCTGAGCTGTTACCGTAGTTGACATCATGGTGAACACGGCCGTTAGGCCAAATGTCTTCATCTGAGGGTACTGGAACATTGTGTCTGGATTGTGGTGTGACTGGCATTGAATTGATGTCCATTGGTTGTGAATTGGGTGTGGATGGCGTATTTGAGTCGTATTGAGGGCTGAAATGATGAACAGATTGCATGTCTAGTAGATTCTGTTAGAGATGAATTCGGCTCCAAGAAATATAAGCCACGTACCCTGAACAGTGTCCTCCAATTCCTCTTGCCTTTCTGCTCTCTTTCTACCCTTTTGCAAACGCTTGCGACGCTGTACAAGTCCTGAGACTTTCTTCCAGATTCGTGAAGTGAATGTTCTATTTTCCAACGCAACACGCATAGACAAAGCACCCTTTCCCTCGAGATGTCGCCGTTGGGTCTTGTATGAAATATCTTGGTTACAGCCGCAAATGCAAAGGACCATATCTGGGAGAGTTGGACCTTGGAAGTCGGGATTGAGAGGCTTCAAAAGTTGTAGTTGAATGGATATGATTGGGGGCGCAAGTCACGAAATAAATTTATCAGGGAGAAAACAAATATCATTTTTAAAAGTGTAAAAACCGTGCGGGTGGAGGATGTGGAGAATGTAGATAGGATGTGGAGTAGAGTCAACAGAATCGGTAGGACGGAACGAGATGGGCTGTGTCCGTGATGTCATTTCTGACAAAGCCAAGTCTTAGCTCCACCGCGCTTTCCTGCTAACCACCATGTTCAGGCTCCCCTCAGCCCAGCGGAGTTGAAAAACGTTTCGCAACCGCCACCAGCAGCACCATCTCTCAATCGTCACACCTGTTTAGCCGTCAGGGTGAGCGTGTTAGGACAATGGAGAAACGGTAAGTTGAAATCCTTTTTATTGGCATTTAAAGGTGCACTGGGGCTCGTTTAACAGCACTCATGGCCCCAACAAAAACACGGAAGACAAGTAAATCCAGGCAAAATCGCAAGGAAAATACTTCCACCTCACATTCCCAACCTCCCACTTCAAGCCGATCAACCAACCGTCATCACAAGCAATCCGAAAAGGCTGCTCTCATTGCTGAGAAACAAGCCGAAGACCAACATTTGAAGGAGCAGAGGAAGAGGGACCGTGAAGCTAGGGCCCTTCAAAATCAGGCACGTCAGCAGGAGGCTCAGACAGTCCAACACAGTGATGACTCTGAGGAGATCCGCAGGTTGAAAGGTGCGTTTCATATTATGACTATGATGTGTCCCTAGTAATTAACATCTTACGTTGGTAGCGCGAGTTGAGGCTGCAGAGGCTGAAGCCCGAGTGACCCAGCAAGAAATGGCGCGGATGAAGGCTGCAGAATCTAGCAAGTCTGGTACCTCTGCTCAAGCCGACGACATTCGGAAGGGCTCCATCAAGCGTCCGCCAAACATGTCCAAAGTCACTATCCGTCAAATTCGCAGCCACCTAGGCATCGAAGGTAAAGAATACAACAAGGAATGGAAACGTATCAGAGTACGTGATCCCGCAAGTAGTTCCCTGATGTACTAACCATTTCCTAGTTCATGATTCGCAGGACCCTTGGTACTGGACGGATCGATTTCGAGAAGAATTGGAGAGGTCAGAAGACGAAGAAGCTTGGGAGAATTTATGATGCTGTACGTTTACCCCATATCAGTTATCCTATGTTTACTCAAACCATCTAGATTGAAGAAGCATACCCCAAGCTACGACGTTTCGAGAACCAATGGGCAGCAGAGCACCTTGCTAAGGAGTACTTTTCCGGGCACAGAACCTACGAGAGTTGTTCCGACGACCCCTCAACATACCGTGGACGCCAACGCCAAGCCTGCACAAGAACAGCGAACTCCAGTCCCTCTCCATTGCCGGGCCCGGATGCAGTAGCTAGCTCTAGTACTGTGACACTGGACCACCGCAGTGCGTCCAATGTCGATGGAGACAATATGGGCGGTCCTCTCCCGGAGCTTACAGATGACGACGATGACGATAACGATGACGATGACGGACAGGGTCCAGCGAGTGAAGAAGAGACAAGGGCTGTAGCAGGGAAAGGAAAGGGAGCAAAGGGTAAGGGTCACAATGCTACTGCTCGCCGTTGATATGGTTCCATAATTTCCAGCTATATAGCTTGATTAATACAGTGATTAGTTTGATTTTTTCCAGAATATGAGTGAAATATTTCTATTTGTTCTTGAATACGGGTCCAAATCGGGTGGAAATCACCTGAAGTATGGGAAAACCGAGTACGTGAAATGGGGACATTTGACCGTGAAAGTTCATGTATCTTAATCAAAGATTTTACAGCGAGTTTCACGCACAGAGGGGGTGAAAATCACGCAACTTGGGGGTGAATTAGACCGTGAAATTCACGGTCTTTTGTAAGCACAGTGAAACAAGAGCCCGAGCTTGTCTCTATAAATTCGTTGTAAGAACTTGAAGAGATTGGCAGCACCATTACAGCTCAACAATGTCACTCACGACTCGTACAAGGTTCTCTTTCCTCAGGCTGAACACGATGGCACTTCTCGGGTTCTGTGTGATATTCGGTGGTGGACGCACTACTAGGTGACGCTTCTCCGTCCTTCAGGATTGTTTGTGTGAGTATGGTTGGTTGCATAGTTTGATTCCTCACCTCCTCTGCCATTGCGGTTTTGTTTTTGCCATTGTCTGTGGCGTGGTCCTTCAAGTTAGCCTTGGTTAATTTCCCTGGACTGTTTGACTGTCTCAACGGGTTGTCGGAGTCAGACAGCATAGAGGACTTCTGCATAGATTGTAAGAGACTCAGAAGAGGTGTTCTGTGCAAGGAGAAGATGCAGAAAATGGTGAAACGAGACATCTTAAATATAAAGCATTCACTGCGCTAGTAGTGACACACCGTGCACTACGGTGGTGATTGCTCGCAGAGCTGTCGCACTCGTCTCGCACTCGTCTCGCACCCATGTATGGCAATCCCTTCCCCAGTTCGAACCCAGACAAACAGATCCACTGCTCTCGTATAGACGCTCAAGCACTCAAGACCTACTGCTGAGTGTCCTAAGTTAATCAGTCTGATTCATTCCCCCTAGTATGTACAACCTAGGGCTCCTGGCGGATCGGATTGACTTCGGATATCCGACCGGATGAGGTCTCGGATGCCGAATGCGGATGGTAACAACACTCCCCCACATGTTTCAGATTGACGGGTGACCACCTGGTCGTCTTATCACGCAGATTTCTTGATCGGTGCGGTCCACTAATATTTAATGTCGATATATGGACGGTTATTGATAATTGCAACTCAGACCGATGGCAAACATGTTTCTATCTGCTCCACTGGAGTGGCACCAAGCTGGTGTTCATGAACTTCAGTGCAAAAATCTTTCGATACTCATTTCTGTTCCCGGCTAAGTGCTCAGTGCCGTGAGGTGGATTTTCCGGGTCTTACGAAGTTTTCATGCGAACCAGGGTCCTTATCTGACCGTAGCACGTAGATAGATTTAATGTACATGTAGTGTGAACCTGCTGTTCCGAAATGTGGCCTAGTGCAGATTTATTATTATTATCACATTGCTGTTGCAAACTGAGGATTCTCGGTCAGTAGTGGGTTCCTGCAATTCAAACCTACGTCTGGATGTGTGAGTCATTTACTTTTGTTTACCCGCTCTGTACTGTATTTGCAGCGTGGGCTGCAAGGACCCCGCCAAAGGCGGTGCGACGAGCAGACCACCATGACAATTTGAGGTGACTATCCAATATTATCTTGATTCTCGAGTTCGTGCTTGCCTGCACCGGGAGGTGCAGGCTTGCTTTCCCAAGTAAAATCCTGTTTCCACGTGAAAGCTGGGGTCTAACTCGATCGCGAATGAGCGCCGCCCCCACTGTTCCGAGCGCCGAGGATTTATTATAATACCGGTTTATTACAGTATGTAGAGGCTCACAAGGCAAAATGAACATTTCTATCATGATTATTATACGCGAGTATATAATGTTAGACATACGTGCAGTCAGCCCGATGTTTCCATCGGGCAATAGTCGTGACATCCATGAGAGCTTGACGAATAGGTCTCCCCTATCAATAGTCAATCTTTTCCAGGGTCATTAAGGCCACTGAGGCTTCTGCTGTACATACGTACTACCGGTGACAGGATACCCGAAAACATAAAGCTGCCAGTTCCATTGATTAATACCTTATTCCCTACAAACCAAACTCTGATATACTAGTAGTATGTGATCCAAAGCACAACTTTGAAGCTTGCCAGTGATTCTTGAATTTAGTCACTAAAGCCTGTTGATTGCTCAGCCACACTGGCAGGCCACGATGGCTGACCGCCAATCATGCATCATGTTGGTTGATGTGATTGGTGATCCACTGACGTGTTTTAATCTGCCTACGCTTCGATCGCTTTCGATTGTCCGCCCTGACAGAAGGTACCTCGTAATGTTTTAGATTGCAGGCCAGTGAACGTCCATGTTGTACATACTATAGATGGTACTGGAAGATTTGATAGAGATGCAGAGGCAGCATTTCGAACTCTTCAAAACCATCTTCCACACGCGGTAGTAGTAGTCTAGGGCTTCTGGCGGATGGGATTCGGATCGGATGCGCAATCCGAGGATGATAATCTGGTCGGATGGCGGATCATCCGGCGGATGGGCGCTACTTCAAGTTACGTACTTCTGGCGCTTGGGTGGGGGCGTCTGTCCCACAGGACCATATACCATCAATTACGCCTATCCAAGGCCAATATCACCTTGAAAATGAATGAAGAAGCTTACTTGTCTCCAACACGCCCCCCAATAACCCACAAAAACGCGACGTCCAACTCTATTTTCCACCACCCAAGACGACGTGATTCATCTATCGGATGATTGGTCATCTGAAGGAGAGCCATTGTCGGATTGCGGATTGCTCACGGCCCCGGCCGGGATGGAAGCACTCGAGCGTAGCTTTCTCGTTCTCAGGCACCCGGTGATATTACTTTGAACCTGGTCATCCAGCATGCCTCGCGAGTCGCAGTAGTCATCCTAGCCATTGAGCAGGCCTGGTAAATCTGGGACATGTGGGCAGATGGTGGTAAGGGTCCCAAATCCCTAGAATATGTTTTTGAAACTCGAGGCAGTTGATATTACGCCCAGATGAAGAGCTCCGCCGTGTTTAGCGTTCAATTCCAAATATAATGTATTACTGCTCCAACGTTAGCATCCATCACCCAGAATACATGAACTTGCAAGATGAACCATCGTACCACGTACAGTGCTGTATTGGACTTTCCAGGCTCAAGGAGTGGGCACCTGAAGTGCATCGAAGATTCCCCAGTAGACAACACGATATGGTTGTAGTTGTTTAATGGGTTATATTCAATGTGTTATGCGCAAGTGAAGGCGGGAAGAAGTGTTAGTGCTCAGAATGTCCGTGTCCGCCGGTCTAGGATTCACGATCTTGAGAGACAAACCGAAGCTCCCAAAACAGTTACGAGTTCGGAATGTAATGGAGATCTCGTTCTTTATGGGGGGAAAATTCGTGGCATCTATCGGCATTTTTTCCCACGCATCCCGCGCCTAGTTTTGGAGTAGTTTTGGCCATGCGGCGGGCCGTGGTTCCGGCACAGGCAATCTCTTAAAGAGGGACACATTGAGGCCCCAGGGCGTTGTTATTTAGCAAAAAATCAAGCTATGTGAGTGAGTTGCAAACCCCTAAGTATCCAATCACTGATTAATTCTAAACTGCTAAACCTGTACATAAAAATCCCCTTGAATCGAACTCGGCTTGTTGGAGGTTACTCACGCTCGTCCTTCCATCAGCCATGCACCAGGAATTCCATCGTTGATTTGGGTTCTAACTGACATACTTGATAAGGTCTGGGTACCAACGCTCAGTACAAGGACGGAGTAGGAGCAGCCAGGGGGACGGCTTGCAATCCGACGCCGTGAAGAATCGAAAAAAGTGCGAGGGTTATCCCGAACAGGTTGTCTCGAGGTACCGTAAGGGACTCGCGATGCCGCCTTATGTCATTCGAGGAATGCCACTGCAAGCAGGTAACCTGACACATTGTCTTGTCCGAGTAGTATGGGCTCCATCACAGAATATCCGCAATAGGACCCATATTTAATAGCCGGCTATGCCTGTCTCGACACGACGTGGAGGAGCGGGCGAGACTAGGATGATTTTTCTTGAAATAGAAATCCCCAACTTGGGCGACGCCGGAAACTCGTCCCGGAAACATCGCTGTTATTCAGGAAGAGGCAATCTGTCGATTCTTCCAGTGTTATGTATGGGGAACCAGTAGGAGTTGATGCATCCTCGCACCCTGATTTCGGCCTTAGTGAACATGCACCTCCGAGGCTAGCGGTCATTCATGTCGCTTGAGCCGAACATGGGAGCTAAAAAAAACAGGCCAGAAAAGCTAGACGGTGACTATGGTCCGACAAGAAGCAGAAAGCTTTGTTGAAGAGGTCTGCCAGCACGGGATATCAGAAGTGCGGTGAAGAAGAGTAAGAATATGGGTTCAACCTTCGGAGATTTTAACCAACAAGCTGGACCGCTGGAAATCATCACAAAATCTTAGGGCTGATGAAGTCTAAGAAAAAGGTGTCAAATGTCAGAAACTTGAACCGCAGAGAGACAAAGTTGACTTACCTGTCCCACGCAACTACATGAACACCAAGCCCATCATCTCCACTTCTGCCTAGAGTAGTTTTATTACCGGACGCTGTAGGTGTTCGCTGGTAACAGCCTATGCCAAAGCGGTATGTCTAAAAAAAAGACGTGTAACGCGTTCAAATGCTGCTCTGCGTCTCAAGCACTGCTAGAAGAACGTTCGTCAGGCTGGTAATCTTTCATAAGAAACTTGGCGACATACCACCCCATGCCCAGCAATATCTATACCATTTCCTTCTTATATATTTCAGGCCGCTCTGGGATGAAGCTTGTGGAAGCCGCCATGACTCAAGACCGGAAACGATGTCTGTGTCGAAGTGTACAACCATTCTTCGGAAGGTAAGTTTCTGAAATAGGCCGGGCATATTGAGAATGGAGGCGAAATGAAGGGCTGCAGATACGAGATAAAGCTAGAGGGGGAGTGCGATTGAACCTGATGGTTTTTAAGGCCTCCTTGGAGATCTGAATTTGACATGGACCGCGATCTTCCCGCGCCGAAACATTAACGGGCCCAACTCAATGCAAGAACACCCTGCAAAACCGTTGAGTGAGAGCCGACCATCGTAGCGACTAACATCCGAAACGTGAATAATTGATCGTTCTACGGTTATGTGAGCGTCTTCCATCGCGGATTTGAGCTCCAACTTCCAACGACTCATCCAACCGATATACCTATGGTCCAGGTGAAAGCGTTATGGTAGTCTCTTCGCTAGCGATTGTCCATGATATACCTGAGTAGATACGGGTTGAACCATCGTCAAAGGAGCCTGTCAGTAAGAAGCGTCAGGAACACGATGAACAAGAGCAAGAATGTTTCTAACCTTGAGCGACTCTAGTAACCGTCGTGTCGTACCGGCTTCGAGCATCATGATCCAGGCCAAAGCGTCATGGTAGCCGGTTCGCCGGTGATTCTCCATGACATGCCTGAGCCAAATAGCGTACGAGATGAAGAGGTACGGAGTAAAGCAGATCTGCGGAAGGAGACTTGGTGAAGGAGCCTGCTGGTACGGGCTTGATGAACACATAATCGACGCGATTAATGGGCTATTCTGAGGGTTGGGGTAAGCTTGGAGGATGCGAAAGCACGTCTTAGAACGAAGAAACGTACCCGACATATAACAAGGTTCCTTCGAATGGCCGCTGAGCTCCTCACACTTCAACATATCGCCGATACAGTCCAGACTAGCGCGAATTTCTTGTGGTAGCAACGAGCTTCGAATCGGCTGTGACGTTGAATCATACTAGTCAAGCGACAACAGGTCCTCAGACTCGGAATGCTACACGAGAAAAAAATCACATACCCATGCCGCTAGCAATAATCCACTCTCAAAACGAGCTCTCACTCCAGAATCCATTTCTTCGACGCGAGAAGGTATATCGGAATTGAAATCCTAGGTCCACATATGTAGAATCGAGTTTGAGCCTTCCGAGAGTAAGAGTCCATCCAGGTTTCAGAGACAGAAGCGTTCCAGGGTTTAGAGCTCGGAGTCCGAGAGGAAGCGCCGCGGGCGTGACTGTCACAACGTAACACTATGGCGCCCGCGATGAAAGTAAAGGGAAGTACTGTGTGTTTACGGTTCAACTACCTAGGAAAAAAAGTAGGTAGCAGGAACAACTGGACTTTGGGAACATTGTCAAAAACAAGCGAGAAAACTGTATATATGATTCGACCCAGGCTCGAACTGGGGACCTTCTGTGTAGCATGCGTAAGGACCTTTAAAGATCATGTTAGACAGATGCGATAACCAACTACGCCATCGAACCAGATAACCCTATCCTTCCTCTACGCACTGTGATCCTTTTCGGTAAACTCAATGGCAGTCGTAAAAGAAAAACGCCAGCATTTCTTATCACATATTCGTATCGTCCATACATACACCCCCCTTCCCCAACTATACCAACTACATAGATCACCTCTAACCGAAATGGAACTTAAACTGCTGTCCCCCATGATGTCCAGGCGGACTCTGCTGGAAAAACTGCGCAAACGGATGATCTGCACCTCCGAAACCACCGCCACCACCACCACCTCCGTAATGATACTGGAACGGTCCACCACCCTGCGAAGTAGGATCGTTAGGGTCGTCACCTGCGTCAAACCGAGCTCGTAGTTCGGGGTTACTTAAAACCTCGTATGCTTCGTTGACAGCTGCCATTTTGGCTTCGGAGCCTCCTTTGTCGGGGTGTGCGGTTTTGGCTGCTTTGCGGCTGAGAGTAGGAAAGGGTTAGTGTTGAGTGTACAACGAACAGACAGAGAAGGAACGAGTAGCGATAACAATCCACGTGACTTGGAAGGACAAACGCCACACGAAAACAGGGAAGAAAGAGACACTCACTAAGCCTTCTTGATCGATTTTTCATCCGCATCTCTGCTAACCCCAAGAACCTTGTAATAATCCTTCCTCTTCCTCATCTTCAACGCCTTCTTGGCCTCTGAAAGCTTTCTATGGATGTCTCTATTCGATCTGCGCATGTGTGGCGTTAGCGTAACCCAAAAACAGAAAATAAACCAAAGCGTACCTGCCAGTAGCTTCAAACGCCCTCTCCAAAACTCTAACCCCTTCTTCTACATCCTCATCTTCATCCTTCGCCAACAGCACACTCGCTTTACCGACTAACCCATCAACATCCTCAGCGCAACCTTCCATACCAATCAACTCCCCACAGAACATCTCCGTTTTCCTCAGATACGCTGATCCCGACGAAGACTCCGCCAGATGCGTGTAGGCCCGACATAACGCGCGAATGAGCGTCTGTCTCCTAGGCGAAGCGATCTTCGGGTCCGGTAGAGGTATATCCTCCTGTGAAGCCGACGTTGGTGGAAGGAGTTGCGCACGAGCAGTATTGCTCTCGAGCGCTTCGTCGAATTTCTTTAACAAATCTTTTTCCTTGCCTTTTCCTGCGTCGGTAAGTAAGGCGACGGCACCTCTCCAATCTTCCTTCTCCAACAAACCCTGCAGCTTGCTGAACGAACGTTCAAACGACTTGGCAATCCGATGCAACGAAAGACACTGCTTATTATCCGGATCAAAGTGGAGACACTGTTTCAACGGGTTCAACGCTGCTACGCCTTCTTCTGGCGCTGGTAAGAAGAAATAGCTGAGCCGGAAAACCACTAGGTGGAGTTTCATCGCGTCTTCCGGCGGGAGTAGGGACGCGAGACGTGTGTAGTCGCCTACAGCGCCAGCGACGTCTCCGGAGAGAAGAGAACATTCGGCGCGGAGTGAGCGGATGGGGATGCTGTAGGGTGAGTAGGTGTGGATTAGGGTGGAGGTGGTGGTTACGCAGGCTGTGGGGAGGTGGGAGGTGTGTTCTTTCCGGGCTGTCAAGTTGTGTGTTAGTGAGAGAAGGGATACATGGAAAGTAAGAGGTACCTTTAGAATAAAGCTTGGAAGCGTCTTCGATCTTGGATTGCAGGTCCGCTGCTTCGGTTGCTTTGGCCCCACTACCACCAGCAGAAGGAGATTTGAAGTACTCCGAAACAGCCCCACTCGCAAGGTCGTATTCACCTTCCTTCAAGTGAATCTTTGCTTTCATCAAATACGCTCCATCAAATGTCCCATTCGTCAATTCTAGGACTTTATCGAAGTCCTCCAAGGCAGCACCATGTCGTGAGAGAGAGAGATACGCAGTAGCGCGTTTATAGTACAATAGGTAATCTGAAGGGGATAGTTGGATGGCTTCGGTGTAGACAGAAGCTGCCTCGTTGAATTGACCGAGAGAGAGGAGGTGGTTTGCGCGTGTGGTTAGGGGGAGGAGGTTTGGTGGGTCGACGGAGGATGCGTGGATAAAGGGAGTTAAAAGGGAGAGGAGGAGGAGCGCTGGGATGCGCAGGTGCATTGTGGTTTGGAGAGAAGTGGTTCAAGTTGAGATGAGGTCACTGGGATTATGTAGTTGATGTGTCACTTGCTGTTTTTGGAAAGAGACACGTTAGTCCTTTGGGCGCTTCTTCCACGGTACTCCACGATGGTTGAATGGGAGTTATATGACTGGCTCTTGGTAAGTATGGAAACTGGGATGGAAGATGGAGAAAATAGTGGAACGGTATGGAATGCTGGCGTTTACGAGCCTGTTTCGGAATTGCCATCCAGAAGATGAAAGGTGAACCGCAGGACATCTGGTTCGATGGCGTAGTTGGTTATCGCATCTGTCTAACATTGTAGTACCTTGGTATGGTGTTACACAGAAGGTCCCCAGTTCGAGCCTGGGTCGAATCACTATGGCAGAAACTATGGACCTTTTTGTTTCTCTAATTTCAAACGCGTCCTTTTCACTCTCCCTTTTCTTACCGGTAAACTTTGTCGCTCGGAACTCTTGCAATCTTTAGCTCCAAGATTTCACCAGCCCGCTGGCTTTGAGACAGCACCCGAAAAGAAACAATCACATCTCCGAGATCAACCACGACCGTCGATGGAGCTCACCGACTCAAACTCAAATGCAGATGGTTGGAATTCGAGACGTCACGGTGCCGGTACGTCCTCTCTTGATGGTCACAAGCCTATCGTATTCACAATGAAAGCTTTTTATAGGTGACTAGTCTTCTCTACACCGGATCCTCGAGATGAAGCTTCAACGAATCGCTCACCGCCGGAAACTTCAACCTAAACCTTGGAACACTCGGATTTCAGGCATACTAAAAGCAATGCTCCGAGTTTTTCATTGGGTTGCTTCGAAATTCCTCGATGCTAGATACATAGGGCTCAATGAATGGTGTGTTTTTTCACCTGTTTCTTCTTCACAAGTATTGAACGTTGCCCAGTGACACCACTCAAACACCATTACGAGGCTATGTGTCGTCTTTCTCCACGCACCGGCCTCCCAAAACGACAGCATACCATTCGCTCAAAACTCAAAGCTCCGGAATCATGCTCAGAAACACACAAAACTCCGACTCCCAAGGCACGCGATTCCTCCATTCCGGAATCTCGTATTCAACGTGTAGCTTCCAGGCCTCATCTCCCCGCATGGGTAGAAACAGAAGGTCTTGCCTAAACATTAACCTTTGAGAGTCGATACACACGACTCGTATCGGTAGACCGCGCAACTGGAATAGTCGGTATGTTCTCCAAGTTCTTCCCTGTTATCTGTTTTTGACTGAAGCTCCGAACCACGATCAAGATAGGCGAGGTGTACTGCTCACTTCATCCCGGGGTACGTGATCCGTTCAAAGCAACTTCTTCGGCGAGGCTGACGTTCTTTCGTTGTCTTCTCCGAAGAACCCGGCGACTTGAACAGCGATTGAACCTTGCTTATTCCCTTCCTTTTAAAAAACACGGAGGCGGAAAGGTTTTCCCCGGCTCGAGGCGCATCACGTCTGTCCCGAGGAACCTCTCTGTGTAGACCGTTGATCGTTTTGTCGATGGAGGCGTAGTCAAGGTAGATTCATGCCATCTTGTTGACCTGTCTGGTGTGATTGACGTCCTCTTTCAAGTAGCCTGGGTCTGCAATATCACGTCAGAACTGCCTGCTGGGAAATTAGCCGGACAAGTAGGAGGTGAAAAGAGATGGTTCGCGGGGTATGAGAAGAGTATAGGTGAGCATTTGTCTAACCTATCAGCACCCGGCCCACGGCTTATGTAGAGGACCGTACCAGGCTTATGAACACAGTCAAGTTGATATTGCGTATCGATCCTTCCGCCTACTTTCTCTTAAAATCTGGGGATAACACCTCAATCGTTATCCTTACCGCCTGGTATTTCTGAGCTCGGGAGTCGGGAGTCGGGAGGTAGCATTTGATAGGTTTCCTCTGATGTTCATGGCTGGTATTCAACCGTGACAGTACCGCATCAACCATATAGGCTAGAACTCGTTACTCAATACCAGAGACAGATGCGGGCGTACATGCTGGCTGGCCCGGGGAACGATCTGATGCCCTAGATGGAAAGCAGCTGTCGGTAAGTCTTCCTTGTTCTGTGACTCGTAATCTTATAACCTTCGAATTTCAGCGCAGCCTCGAAGCCCTAACAACGCATACTGGTCTTCCGGTATGTGAGATATCCTACTCCCTTTTCTACGCAAAAGTCTGATATCTTCTTAGCGGTATTTTGGCACTCCGAGTCGAATTCGAGGCTCCGCATCCAAGTTGCTGTTGCCCCTATTTTGGACGACTTCTGTCGTTCCATTCCGAGGAGCTGAAGATGTGACGTGCTCATTGTGACATTCCTGGTTTCGACTCTCCGAGTTCGAGTCAGTTGAGCTTGGCAGGTTGATCATGCTGTCCCAGCGGTGGGTTAAGACTGACGACTGACGACCTGTTGGCGAGTTTCTTGTGATTTACTGCTTCGGATTACCGTAACTAATTGAACTTGCACGATAGGGTATTACTACAGTATATGCTAGAAATCAGTCTGAGAGCCTCAGCTGTTCGCCAGGTCATGAATGGATAAACAAGACATCAGCGCCACTGAATACATCTCCTCCATTCTTCGTGTTCACCATCTACCTTGCCTTCTGCAATATCACTACAAACAGCACACGAGAAGCATGCAGTATCCACTATCATGATACCTTCGCGTACAGACAGCACAAACGCTTTGCGCGACAGCGGGAGACCCCTTTTCTGCTTGCCTGGTAAGTCCATATAAAAGTATAGTGCTCTTTGTGGAAGCTTCATCTGACTTTTCTTTTGCTTCAGTTACACCATGAAATTCTGCGCTAATCTTCAGTCTGCCCTTATTGGCCTTTGCCTGTCCGCAATCGCCGTCTCAGCCTCGCGCGGCCTCTCTCTTTCCGTTTCCAGTGCGTAGCATGTCTTCCACCACCACTGTTGCCATTATTTGTTAACTCCATCGCCATGACAGGTCCGGAGAACGTCGACGGCATCAAAAACCTGAAAGTCGTCGCTTCCTTGCAAAACACCGGAGACGAGACCTTGAAGATCTTGAAAGACCCTCGCGGTGTTTTATCCACTCTCCCCACCGAGGCATTTGGTATCACCGATATACAGGGTGTTACGCCCAGCTTTAACGGTGTCAAGCTCAAGTTCGTACCCGAGCATGCTGCCAAGTTGGAGGAGTCGATTGTGGTCCTCGAGCCTGGTAAATCTATCGAGGTCGAGCATGATCGTGGGTAGTTTCGAAAGGGCATTGTATATTCATGAACTCAAACATCTGACAGTGTCGTCTGCGTATAACTTTACGCTTCCCGGAGAGGGTCTTTATGATATCCATGCGGACAACTTCTTCCAGATCATTGACCCTGCCACCAATGAGCTCACTGAGCTTCGCGCTAACCAGGAGACATCGTCTCAGGTTAATATCAAGGGCGAACTCGTCATCGATCTTCCTGACCTTGATGTTGGCCTTGATCTTGACCTAGGCCTCGGTCACCCCGACTCAGAAGCCGCTGGTACTCATCTCGAAAAGGTCGAGAAGAAAGCCACCTACAAGCATTGCTCTGCCACCCAGAAGAGTCAAATCGCCGACGCTGCCACCGCTGCTGCCAAATATGCCAGTAGCGCCAGTTCGTAAGTATTAACTATTCATCGGCAGTCGCGCGCTTACTGAAATGATCACTCTTCCAGCTACGTCCACTCTCTGAGTAGTGGAACTGATCGCTACACCACTTGGTTCGGAACCTACACTGCGGCTCGCAAGAAAAAAGTTGCCAAAAACTTTAAAGCTATCAAGGGTTACGCCTTCTCTGGCGAGACGTATGATTGTTCTTGCACGGATTCTGATGTATATGCGTTTGTTACTAGCAAGTCTATCTCTCTCTCTCACTGATATCCGCGTCGTTCGATTCTGATCCTGTTTTATTTTGTTATATAGTTGGTAAATACGGTATCATCAACATTTGTGGTGCCTTCTGGGGAGCTCCTCTCACCGGAACCGACTCCCAGGCTGGGACTTTGGTCCACGAGGTTTCGCACTTTAAGCGGATTGCGGGAACCGACGATATTGTGTATGGACAAAGTGACGCTAAATCGCTTGCGTCTAGTAAACCCAAACAGGCAATCAAGGTTAGTCTCCTCAAGCTCCTTCAGTTGCTGAGCGTCCAATACCAATCTGATCTACGTATTACTAGAACGCAGACAGTTACGAATTCTTTGCTGAGAACGATCCTGCCTTGTCCTGAGAGGGAAAGATATGCATTTTCGTTTGAAGAAATATATGTACCGTTATTTTCGTTGCCAATCTACAGTATCTTTTTGCCTGGTACCACGCGTTCGATCTGGTCCTGCCTTGATTCAGGATCGTCCTTCAGCGCGAATAGATTGTAGAGATGCCTAGGAATACAACGTGTCCTGGGTGCTTTTTATGTTTCATATTGATAAACACGGGAACTACACCACAGCATCTATGTTGCGACTGGACAAACGGTACCATGAGCAGTCGGTCTGTGTTCTCTCAATGATTAATTCTCAACCTGGCATAGGTAATTATGGTTTAGCAATGAGTTTCCAACGGTTTGTATGAAACTTACCAGGTCCTGAGATGCAGTATATGCATGTTAGTTCTCGAAAGAGTCGGAGACTTTGTCATTACGATCCTTCGTTTATCTGTAGGCTGTCGCATGGCTTCGTTAGGACGTACGATCGTGATGCAGTGCGCAATCTACATCGATAGAGTCTGACAGAGGGCATAGGAAAAGGCACCATGAGTGGCGTTAAAAAGACAGTCCGCGCAGCTTGGTTTTCCAGGTTGATTTAACAGTCAGTGACAACTGCTTCGGCGGTGCTATTTGGACCCAAAGAGCGAGTCTCTGCTGCCTTCCGTGTTCAACGTTCAACCCCGATACTGTCAGGACTCAGATTATGGGGCATTAGTCAATCAACAATAGCAGAAAAAGCAAGAGTAACAAGTCATAGACAGACTTAGCAAGCTTGAAGCATAGAGTCGTGAACTCGCGGGTGGTATAGAAATGATCACCGGCAGTTTCCGAAAAACTGTACAGCTCATCAGTGGCTTGGAACGATCACGTGGCTCTTCACACAAGTTTACAGAGTCTAGAACTGAGGAGTTAGAGCGACTACTAATACTGTACTATCTTCTCTGTCCAGGTGCCCGCAGCGGTTAGAGATTCTGCCTTGGGGAGACTATGTATGTAAGGTCAACCATGACATACATGACAGGCCGACAACACGTGACGTTTCGCGGCTGGCGGAGCGTCTTGCTGCGTCTTGATCGGAATCCTTCTACTCACCGACAAGGTTCTTTGATAATATTAAACGCTTCCTTCCAATCGTCCAAAAGCGTGTCCACAGTTTACCATCTTGAAGCTGAAAATCGCCGATAACATCCCGCTCGCACGACTCAAACTCGGAAATTCAAACAGGCCGAGACGGTTGGGTTGAACTAGTGGAATCGTCGGTATTAGGCCGTTGACCGTCAGTTGATCGTCCCAACACATGCAGGGGTAGAAGAGGGCGGAAGTGATATCGGCGGGTACGATATATCATTCATGTAAATCATTCTTTCCAATCTCTACATGAAGCTGACGTCTCCGTTATTCGTAGAGCTTCCTCGATATCTGAACCTTAAACTACTCTCCAAATACCTGAAACATAGAACATGAAATCAGTCACTTGAACGAAACCAGAGCGGTATGTTATTAGTACTCCTCTGAAACGTTCAGAAACTAAGACCACTTAGGTAGTCATTTCGACCTTGTGTGCACCAGTTGGATATCGTATCTGTTACAAGTTCTATCTGCGTTCAAGGGGCATAATGACAGAGAAGTATCTCTGGATGCAGGCGTGATCAAGGTATGTTCAAGTCAACTTATTGACGGTTTTATTCTCATTATTGATATGATCTCTTAGCCCGGGTTTGCCGTTGGCGGCCGGAGAATACCATTCAAACCCAGGAAGCAGAAGGGTGAGGAGGTCAAAAAGATTTGGTTGAATATAGTTATGGGAAGTCAAAGTATAGGTGAGCACCGGTCCTATCTGGCATGACACATAGCTCACGTCTTTCGTAGGATATAACTACTTGTACATCGCGTATTGGTCACGAATCTGGTTATTTTACTGCCAACTGTTTTTTGAGATTCCGGGTCAACCCTCATAGCGCCTTCACGCTGGTGGCTTGCTTGGATAGCGGGCGCTAGTATGGACGTCTGCTTTCCACGGCGAAAATTTTTTCATCCCCATAAGGTTTTAACTAAGTGGCTCACTTCTCCGACGACAAAGATGGTGAGCAAACAATCTTCTCCAACACGACTCGTCACTCATACTGAATCTCCATCAGTAACCCATAGCCCGTATATCCCGGGTGGTGAATCCTTCGAATCAGAAAACACTCCGCAATAGTCAATACCGGCTCTCATACCGTATCATGATCGAGTTGCAAAGCCGGCATTACAGACTGTGGTGCCAAGTTTGCGCATTGAACAATCTTTGGCGCTCCTTTTCAGCATCAAGAATTGCTTCTCAAGTATCATCTGACATCCGAAGCGCCAACTTTGAACCCTCGAAGTCGTCGGAAGACAAGATACGGTACGGCATCATAGCCTTCCAGTGCCACTGGAGCTCACGGTTTTCATAGGCTCCTCCCAGTAGTTCTCGCCATTTGCTCATGGATGGTAGTGGTGCTTCGAGGATAGTTCTCCGACGGAAGCGCCACGCACCCTATCGAACCCATAGAAGTCTGTTCACAGCGTCAACAGTGCTATCCGCTATGGCTCACGAACGCCCGCGAACGCTGGAGCAGGCGACCAAAGATGTGGTTGGGTGGAACGAGGCTACACGGGCGCATTGACAAGCGCCTGGTCATGTTCCTCTGACCACATTGTGCTTCCGAGTTCGAATCTGAACATGCTCTCGCACAACTATACAAATTCAGGGATTATCGTATTTCACGTCTGGATTTGCTAATCGCCGGGGTACGTAGATTCACATCATGTTTAGTCTCCCTGAATCTCA
>JAYKXP010000287.1:0-36093 GCA_037176845.1 Paramarasmius palmivorus | reverse complement strand
AAAGCATCTTCCAGCAACTTTATTCGAAGTCATAGTGTCTTATATACTTGCCTGGGACGGGCTTGTCTTCAAGCTCACGGACGGGCCGTGTGATCACATATAATGATTATTACGAATCAGAAGGGTCTGTATGAGCAATGGTGTCCTTTGGTTGAGACAAAGGGCACTCTTGGACATGGTCAATTTCTGTTTCTCGTGATGGTGCAGAGGCTTTTTACTTCACATGTTTCGATAAGTACGATTCGCTTTTGGACGTTCTGTAAAGCTTGCTACCTGTTTATGTCAGAAAAAATGATGCCAATATTTACAGCAGCGCTCGGTATCATCCCTCCCTGGTATGTTCTTGAGGTAGTTGACAATAAAATTCAAGCGGCGTTCGAGAGTGAGGCCCCAAAGATTCGTGTTTCTACGGGAACTACGGATAGCATGATAAATTTTCTTTCATCACGGCACTCGAGAGCTTGGTTACCTCTTCACCGTACGAAAGATCTATTGAATGGACCTTTATGGCTTTGTACTGCTACACCCACCTCGCCCAAGTTTTTGGCTCGGGCTCCTTGCTTTTCAGCCAACCACTGAGAAACCACGGAAAGCATCGGTCCGTGATAAGGGTAGACGGTCCACAGCACGAGCTAGCCACAAGTTATGCGTTCCTTTCGGGGGCAGGCAGTTAAGTACAATTGACCGTTAGGGCTGTTCGCGCGGAAACATTTATCAGGGTCACGCGCCGGTCCATTTTTGTTTCGAGCCCGTCATTCGCTCTTCCAAAATAGAAGTTCTTAAAAATAAAGCACGTGCCCCTAAAACCTTGATGCGAGGTTTTATTGTTACTGTTGGTTTTATTGACTTTACCCAGTAGTGTCTCTGCACTACACCAGATTTTATCTTCCACGCCAGTAGTTCCTCTGACCACTCGCCCTCTCTCCTGTCACACAGCCGTCACGTATCATGCCAGAAGCGGTATCAAGCACTAATCAGGACACCATCGAATTGGCCGTCCGTTACTGTAGTCAGGGAGCACGGTTGTGTTTTGGATTACAGAGGGTTCTGGAAGCGAGGTCAGGGAGCTGAATAAGTGTTGGGGCTGATTGTGAAGAGAGTGGGGCGGTTACTAGTGGGTCAAGTACGCTGGGGGCAAATTGTGAGTAGTATATTTTGCATACTCATATCACAACGCTAAGGGCGTTCTCAATAGTGCTCGTGAATCTGTTCAGATTTCAGCCCTCGGTGAGTGGTTTTCGTTGCATTACTCGGACCTGAAACTGATTTCAGTAGTGTGCAGCATACTCGATTTCCATCAAGATATCAGTGGTGCTTCATGCACTACTCGGATTTGCGGCTCCGGGTGAGTGGTTTTTGTTCACTACTCGAACGAGAGCGACTGATTCGTAGTAGTTCTGGCACTACTCGAATTCTCAAAGATCTCATGGTGCTCATGCACTACGGATTTGCGGCTCCTCGGAGATAATAAAAATACCCCACCACCCCCCTTCCTCCTCCCCACCCTACTATACCCTACTCACCATACACCCACCCCAAACACCATATCCATCCCACACACACACCCAACCCCCAAAATAACTAAAAAACACCCCACCCATCACCACCCCCCAAACACCCCCCCACTCAACAACCAACCACAACCCAAAAAACACACCCCCACCACCTCAAACCCAACCAAAAACCAAAACCCCCCCCCCCCACCCCCCCCCCCCCCCCCCATAACCACCAACCACATTACCCCCACCCACTCCACTCATTCACATAACACAGACTCTAACTACACCCATATCCAAGATATCTAAATATAACGCCCCATCCCCAATCCCACCCCAACCCTCCCCCCTCTCCCCCTCCCCCACTCCCCACACTCACCATACCTCCCAATTATTCATATATCTACTCTCCCCTCCCCACTATATACTAAATAAATACATCACCACTTTAACACACCCCCATCACATACTATTCATTCCCACCACCCCCCCCCCCTCATCACCCTCGCCCACCCCCCCCCCCCCTCCACCCCCTCCCCCCCCCACCCCATCCTACCCGTCTTCCCCACACACACCATCCCCCCAATCACTATACACCGCCCTCCCCCCCCCCCCCCCCCCCCCCCCCCCCCCCCCCCCCCCCCCCCCCCCCCCCCCCCCCCCCCCCCCCCCCCCCCCGTTCTTATTTAAATATTTTTTTCCTAACTCTAATGGCGCTTGCATCAGTTTCAGTAGTGCTAGGGCCACCCTACTCACCCGCTTCCCTCTTTCAGCCTCCTTTATACTCGCGTCGCTCACTCGCCCCCCACCCCCCCCCCCACACCCCCCGTGGTGTTTTAAGTCCATGTGGTTTCTGGGTACCTAGATGACCCTATCGTACTGATTAATTTCTCACGCAGGCTTTCTTCCTTCCCCAATGGCGACGTTCATCTATCAATGTCGAAAAATTTTTTATCGGGTCCTGCTTGCCTCCTCAGTCTTCAAGTCCTGCCGTACCTGCGCTGCTGCATGGAACTCACGCTGAAGGACCGAGAGTAATCGTTGAGGTGGATGTGAAGTGTCTCATACTGTATACGTACCTTGATCCTTACCCTAAAACTTACTGACAGGTGGCAAGCAGTCCAGACCTGCCACGGAACACTGGGTTATCCACAGAGCCGACCTGATGTGCTCCCAACGACACTGCCTGGGCTGACGGTCCCGATAACGACAAGCCTCTCGTCAGTGCTGCCCGGAAATTCCTCAACCGGACACATGCATGCGTTGACTACATGGGGCCCAGCCAAATTCCAGCAATACATTGTCCCAAGCCGGTCTGCCTCTCGGAACCGGGACCATGCATATTATGAATCGTGGAAGGACTCCTTCCATTACATTCGCTCTTCTTGTACGTCTACAAGAGGAAACCGATTGCACTCGCGAAATCCCTCCAGCGCCCTGACCTGTTTTACGTGCCACTCAGTGCCACGTGATCCGTCTCAGCCTTGTCCCGGGAAGCAACGAGAAACGTCGGGTTTTGCTCGGCAAAAAGGAGAATGAGATCGGATTTGTCGGGCCTTTTGTTGTCGTGCTGTCATTCCTTTCCAAGATGGATCCCCCTGCCGTTTACTATCACTACACCATGTCTCTCGGCTCTGTTGACTCTTTCGTCCACTATCGAGGTTGCCAATGACGCTGAAGGACAACTGGCTGCAAACCAGACATAGCGCATGAGTGTGCTTTTTCGACTCCGGCTCCTCTCTGTTAGTTGAGCTCAGCTCGCTTTGAACACCA
The DNA here is from genome assembly GCA_037176845.1 of Paramarasmius palmivorus. NCBI lineage: Eukaryota > Fungi > Basidiomycota > Agaricomycetes > Agaricales > Marasmiaceae > Paramarasmius > Paramarasmius palmivorus. The sequence goes on along the minus strand of JAYKXP010000287.1, from coordinate 32,824 downwards.
GATTCGCTTCCCTACATTTAGGATAGTGTAGGCGTCACATTCTGCTATATAGATATAGCGTCTCACCCACTACACTTTCAGAAAATCGGATATCAAAATGTCTGTATTATATGAATAGTCTCAGTTACAAAGTTTTTTTGTATATTTTCTCGCGTCATTATAAACATTTTCACGTCATCATCGTCTCTCTAGAGTACTGATACTACTCAGCGAAGTTACTAATAAAGAAAGCCCACAACGTTCACGATATCAGTTCCGAGTCATTCCATTCTTTCCCTCGCATCGTTGTTGGCTACTATGGACCGATCCGTCTAATTGCCATTTCTCCCAGATCCCAGTCGGTGAGTTATCTATCGACGGTAATGAGTTGAATTCACATTCACGGTGCTCCCCAGGAATTCTTTAATTTGCAGTTGATCTGTCAACGAAATCATCGATTACCTTGGTTTTGAACGAACTCATTTACGATGACCGGAATCACAGGCTGGTTCTCACTCAGCCTCAACTCGTCATGTTCAACGCGGCTGCGCTGGTTGGCAGAGATTGGACCCCACGAAGCCGTTTCTGGGTAGCACAAGCTGTTTTGACCATTCTTGATGCCTCGCGCGCTCGTGCTCTTCGCGATCTTCTTGCAACCTTCCCCCTTCCCTCGACGTTCCTTGACGTGGCGCGACAATTCCACATCAATCTACACAGTGGTAGAGATGTGCGAAATGTCAGGCCCTATTTCTTTCATCCCCGTGGAGACGTTGCGCAGCAAAATCACCGACTGAAGGAATATGGGCGGAGTGTCAACTCCTTTGTTGGAAATATTGGATTAGTACGGTTGGCAAAACACTCTCGCCCAGTCCTTCTATTCTCGATGCAGGTTTCTCTCCATCCAGCCATTGTGGTATCCCAACCACATACTCACCGAGGAGCTTGACTGCATGAAACGCTCTTTCTCTGCCATCACCATTCTCGAACTGTCGGCACAATGGTGTACACGTTCGATCGGTCAAACTCTTGACTTTTTACGTGCATTTCCAATGCTCGAGTCTCTCACTCTTGGCCAACTCTTGTTCTTGGGAAGACGACTAAGAATTGGCTCTGGACGTGCTTGGAGGCACTCTCAGCAGCCGCCTGTGTTTCTCCATCTTCTTCCACGTCACCCTGCGACAGCCTCAAAGAGCCTGCCACAATCATCACCTTCCTCATTATCGGGCCATATCCCACGTCTCACCGAGATGAATCTTGATTGGAGGGGATTATGTAGACCAGCTGGTGGGAACTAGAGATGCACATTACGAGTTCGGAATGTTATTGAAGAAATCGTTCTTATGGTGGCTTTTTCGCTTGGTCTCCCTTTGCTATTCGACAAATTGCTCCCACGGCCTTTTTCCCACGAAAGATGATCCTTTTTGGTTTTGTTGCTTCTTCCTGCGCTTGACTCCACGTTTTTTCGTGATGGCAGCCGTTTTGGTTTTCCTCTGTTGCGTTGGTGCTCTGTTCCTGCGATTCTGATGCTTCTCCACCTTTTTGTTGTTTGTTTTTGGTCTCCACCCCATCCTCATTGTTTGTTATCTTTCTGCTCGACCTGTTTGTTGCACTTCGGCGAAATCTGGTCTCTTCCTTTTTCGGCGGTCGCAGCGGCCATACCGTTTTGGATCTTGAGAGCCGTGTGCACAAGTCAGATAAGGTGCGTCTCGTCTCCTTGTTCTCTTCGACTTGCCATAGCAAGGATTCGTTCTGTCTTCGTACCTCCCAGACTTGCTATAAGTAGCGTATCTTTTTGACTCTTTTCATCGCTCTGTGTTGGATCGGTTCCTGTTCTTGTGAGTTTTACGTTTTTCATCCCCGTCTCCCTTGCTCATACTCTCTAAAGTCTTACAGTCGTTTCTTCACGTCTTTTTTCATTTGGCTTCTCCAGAGTGTTCTGGCTAGATTGAAGCGAGTTTCTCGTGCGCATTCGTGGTCAGGTTCTGTTTTACGAAGAAGTCTACTTCGGTATAGGCAAAACTTTACGGACGGTTTCTCGAAACCCCGGACGACATTTCCAGCTTTCGACTGCTGCAGTTGGAGACGGGGCTTTGGTCTCGGGGTCCGCGGTGGTGCAGTATCTTTTTGTCTCGCGGTCTTTTTTCCCCATCGGATTTGGATGTCTTTGTCACGAAACAGTCTACGATTTCGCATGGGCAACTTCTTCCTGGACCGCGATTACTCGTTTTTGACCTCTCAAGACTGGTCATGGACGGCAAGAAGCGTAGAGCGAAGAGTGCATGCCTTCTAGTTTTTCCGTCTGCGGTCCTGGACGAGTTTATGAAGGCGAAGCCAAAACGGGAAATGTCGCTGATCGGTACAAATTCGCTAGTATTGCCGGGTGTCTTCAACTTTCGTCACAAAGATGGGATGAAGGTTCAATGTGAATCGCTGCTTTGGAGGAGCCCGTTGCTGTCATCTTGAGTTTTTATTCTAGTAAGTGTATGAGTGCTTTTTGCCTGAATTTTTCGTTGATCATGAACGTCAATTATTTGGTACGCTGGTCCTGAACAGTGTCACGCCACTGAGGTCGTCTCTCTTTATCCGTGGACGTTCTTTTGTCGAGAACAGAGCGTGTGTACTTCAAAACATGGTTCTCGTGCAGTTGATACACAGTGCTAAATACGAGAGTAGAGGGTTGGGCATCGGTGGATATGTTGACTGGTGTTCAGTATCTCTCGTCGGATTCCGAGCTGTCATAAGCGGCGTTGGTTCGGCGATGGGCATTGTTGGATTCATTATCTTGCCTCCTTTGCCTAGCCTCCCAATGCCTTCCGCTTGACTTTCTATCTTCGTGTCACTTCCTGGCATTTGTATTGTTTGGGAGAGAGTGTCGTTGGTTTGGCCGTGTCCAGACTGGATAGGAGGATCTGGCTAGGCCATGCTTTGTGCATTCAGAAGCAGAGCTGGCAGTCAGAGAACATTCTTGTTTCGCGTGGATTGAAGAGACTCGTGTATGGTAGTCATTAGATATCTGGATAGCGTCGTTTGAAGTGGTGTCAGGAGTGCGGCCGGATGGGGTGGCTTCTGCGTCAGAGGAGAGCAGGACAGTGGGATCATCAGCTCTTACGGTTGTGGTTGGGGGGTGAAAGCTCCGAAGTTGGAGATACATTTGCGGATTTGGACGCTGGTCGACTTGTGAAAACGTCGATGGTTGTACAGTGCCTGGTGAAATGGAGTTGAAATGGAGTTGGGTGACGGTGAGGGGTCCGATACTGAGTCGTCTTTTATTTGTCTGATGTTTCGTCAGTGTGAGTCTTTCTTCGTACTGTTTTCCGCTTGTTTTTATATACCTTTACAGTGTCTCAGTGGGATGGAATGGAGATTTGGCGCTATACTAGTGGCTTTAATCCATGGATTGCAGTCATCTGTGTGTTGATACCGTCGTCATGTAATCTTTAGCTGATTCGATTTAGGAAGTGTGAACCACCTCATTCACCTGAAGCTGTGATATTCGACTACTTGTCTGGCTTGTACTTGCTCATGGATGAAGACCATCGCCGTGGTGTCGTGATGGAGAAACTGCGAACGGCTTTCGAAGGGCCAGGGATTGTTGCCCTCCGGATGTGACTGGCATCTCTGTTCCTTCCGCGTTTCCCAGTTAGCGGGCGATCCTTCGGTGTCTTACTGATGTTGCGTGGTCTGGTCTGTGGGAAAAGGAAGAGGTGGATGTAAGTGTGGTGTGTGTTTTTCGCTTGTCTCCGTAACTGATGATGTTTAGTTTGATCGGTGGCGTTTACATATGACTCTTCGGCACAGTCTGTGTGCACGTCGTGTGTTTTTCGTATACCGTCTGAGCATGCAGATGCAGTTTAGGACGACATTGTTGATTGGGTTTTTTGGGCGGATGATTGGAAACTGGATTGGATGTTAGTTGTGGAAGCAGTTTAGTAGGTCGTTTAGGTGGATGCGAGTATGGACCTTGTTTCGTTGAGTAACGTGTGCCGAGCAGTTTTCTTGTTAATTTCTTGATGCTCAATAAAACATATGCGGTCGAGTCATACTCTAATTGACAGGGTGCGCGTGTGGACATGGTCGGCAAGGATGCGGTTGTGGTTTAAAAGCTTTCATCTCTTTGGGTTCTTCTTTTACATCCGAATCTGCCCTCGAAATGGATCCTTTGGCTACGTTGTGAGTTATCTTTTAAATTCTTTTTCATTTGGCAGACTGCGTATGTGACTGGTTTTGATCCTTTGGTAGGCTACTTGTTACAGAAACGTCCCTGTTCGACGTTTGTCTCCGTCGACTTGGCCACTAAGCTCAAGTCTCTCTCGCGCACCATCCGTCAGCTCGAGCTTCGATAGAGGGAACCATATTCAGTTTGCATCGGTTGTATGGGAGGTTCTTCGATGTTGTGTCGCGGAAATAGAGTCTTTTCGAGCTGTGCTTTCTCAGACAGAAGGGCTTGTGTATCCGGGTCGGCAGTCGTTTCCAGTTTTTGTCCAGGACGCTGTTGTTTCGGTCCATCTGATCTCGATGTCTTCGTCCATCTGCGCCATTCGTCCGTTTGGGTCGGTTCTTGATGGACGTCGGGTATTCGTTATGTTCCTTTGGCCACGTCGTGGTTAGCGGGGTGAAGCTCAGCGAAGAGCAGCATGCTGATTTTGAAACAGCCGTTAGGCTGGAATCGCTGAAATATGCACTCCGAATACGGTACAGTGGCGGATAGATATGAGTTCACGACAATTTGCAGGCGTGTTCAATTTCGTGAATGAGGGCTCGCACGAAAGTGCAGTTGGTGGCCGCTAGGACCGAGCCCTCCGTCGAGGTTAATGGGGTTCTATTCAAGTGAGGACTTCGTTGATTGCTTGTTGTTTGTTTTGCTGAATGGTGTATTACTGGGCAGCACTTGTATGAATGTGGCGACTGCCACAGAGGTCATATCGCTCTACCCATTAGCGTCCTTTGTTTCTTATCGTGCGTTATACTTGAAGCAAGGTACCCAACTGATCTGTGGATCTGGGTCGTCAGAAGTAACGAAGCTCTCGAGGATGGGAATCTACGATGATATTTCCGCGGAAGTATTTTCTTCACCCGTGGTCTGAGATTTCTGGAAATATGCGATGGGTGAGTGATCGTCCATTGTTGGATTCGTCAGGCTGCCTTCTTTGCCTGGGCTTCCTAATGCAGGTGTTCTTCATTGGGCGTTGTTGGCTGCTGTATGGCAGCTCACTTCTGCATTGCCAGTCGGCGACGCTACTGTTGAAGAATAGAATGGACAATCCTTTGCTGCAGAAGTCGTTTGTCACGACCTGGAATGCAATGTTGTCCGTTTGGCACCATCCTTGCTTCAGCTGCATGGAAGAGAGGTCGTCTTGACGCGTCGAGGTTTGCCTTTGGACGCCGTAGGCATGACCTCTGTGTCCGCGCTGATAAGCTGGCTATTGCTGTGGAGATGATGACGACGGTTCTTAATGCCGAACCTAGGGAAGGACGATTCAGGTATGGATATCTCGCTTGTGGTGAAATAGATATTGATCTTTGGTGAAGTGAGGTATTCGGTCAGGGTGACCTGGATCCTCTTACATGGTATTGGGCTAACGTGGCAGCACAACGCGGTGTTTTTCATAAGGTGCGTGTGGTTTCCCTCGATACATCCTTTTTCGTCGTGTGGAATTAGGATGCTCATTCTTTTGCAGGTTGTGGCTGCCTCCTTCGAAGTTGGATGCCGTAGTCGTTGACTTTTTGCTCGGACTATATCCCTTGCTCGTTGAGGAGTACTGCAGCAGCTGGCCTATGGTAAAGCTCAGAAATGGTTTCGCGGGCTTGAAAGCGTTTAGGGCTAGCCAGGACCCTTCTTTGTGGTATCCTACCGGACATGTTGCACTATGCTCCTTCAATGTCTGGAAGATAGATATTTTGATGTGCCTGGTCTTTGTGAAGATGTCGACGTAAGTGGTTTGTTTCTCTTCGTTCTGTTGAGCGGTTTGATTGACATTAAGGGGGGGGGGGTTAGATCGCTATTCAATTTGGCGTCGTGGATAGTGAACGAAAGCTTATCACTACTACGTATGTGACAGTTGTTCTTGCGCGGGAGAGGTTGGGGGGGATCCTGAAGGAGATTACTGCGTGGACTTGGTGCGAGGATTACATGGATCAGGCGGGGCTTGTTGTAAGGGTGTCTAGCCCCAAAAAAAAAAAAAATTTAAATTTTGAGGAACGTGATTAGGTCGAATATTATGACATTGTGGGATTTGTGATGTCACGTCCAGTTCTTCGGTATCGTTTTCCATGACTCTCTGGTTGCTTCTCTACTTTCCCTCGTTATGAAATACTTGATCGAGGTATGCTCTACTGACATATGTGGTTTTCTTCAAAGGTTGTTTTCTGGTATTCGACGACAGGATCTTGATATAGTTCGATGTTTTTACCCTCTGTTATTCGGGAGTTTAGGTGCATTACGAAAGGTGCTGTTGCTCGTGGCCTCAGTCGGTATACTTTTGACTGAAAGGATTGTGGCTCTGGTTACACAGCATTACTGGTTTTTGTTGTCCATTGATACCTACGTGCGGAAAACTGTCACGATGGTTTTTATTGGAGCATCTGCTCTTGCTCTGGTTTCTTGCTGTTCTCGCTCTGCGGAAAGGATGGAGCATATCGACGATACCTTTAGGGTGAAGGTTTAGGGCGTACGGGATGGAAAGTCTACAAAAGGAGGTGTGGTTTGTGGTGCCCACTCGAGTTCTTGGTATTCGTTTCCTTCTAGTGCGTGTTTGTTTTTTTTCGTACTTTCTTGGGTAACATTTTGCCTTGTAGTGGGGATCGTGTCGCTCTATGAACATTTGAAAGCTATGGCGAGGTCATCGGATCCAAATGTGCTTCGGGCACGTTTCATGGCGGTCTTTGTTCTTCCGTTCCCAATCTCTGCGATCCGGATGTCGTTGTTGAGACTCGGTTGCACTCGGCATGGCGAGGCTGTCAGAGTTTGTACTCGCTCTATCTGCTACCTCGTGACACTGGGGTGTGTCCAGCGTCTATTCTTCATCCCTGGGTTGGATGCGAAGGGCCCCTTTTGGGATCTGATTTGGCGTGGTTTGTGTGTTGGATAGTTGTGGAGCACGTTCTCTTGGGGGGAAGCAGAAGCTAGTCCTCCCCTTATGCGTTCCAGATCTTGGTACGACGCATGTTGCGCGATATTCGGTTTCGTCGGTACGCGTTGGTCCAAACACCACCCTTCACGCCGCTCTCACGCCTTCTCTGGAATCGAGCTTCTGGTTCGTTTTTTTCTCTCTCAGATCGGTGTTTGGGTCCGCCTCCTCCATAGAGGGGTCTTGTGTTGCTCCCGATCGCAGTAGTTGTTATTCATTGATTGGAAGGTGGACGTTTTGAAAGAGGGAGGAACGAGGAGTTGTAGTGATTGCTACTCAGGAGTTGCGGACAAAATCGATTTCGTGGCTGCGGCGGTAAACCAAGTTGTGGGGTCGTATTATCGATCGGCAGCGTTTTGGACAACGTGGCGGAGCTGTACACTCTTGGAGTCGCATTGATGATCTTTATTCGGTGTCGTTACGAGAGTCCTACTCGATGCGACGACTCGGTGGCATAACGGCTTGTTTTCGCACTGTTTTGCGGGAGGTGAGGATTGAAGCTCGCAGTGGTCATAAGGACTCGCTTGTGCATGGATAGGATGCAATTGGCAGGCTGCTTTTGTTGTGTATGCGTTCCTTGTTTTGGTTGCTCGTAGGGATGGGTGTGCTGGTTGGATGTTGGGACGCGTTAGTGGCGGGTGTTCCTGGTGTTTAAGACCTTTTTTTGCCCCGTATTCTTGGGTGACGGAGCGTTTTTTCATGGGGGATCTTTTGTACCGATAATCTGTGCACGAGCCTCGTTTGTTGTTGGGAATGTCGTGCTTTGTTGGTCCGCACTTGTCCTCCTCTGGTTGTAGCGCCTGCTGCCTTGCGGATTTCGACTAAGGCCGCGAAGAAAATCACCCGGATTGACGTGGCTATTGCTGATATTTGGGAAGAGTGGGCCGAGATCGTTACTTCTGTTCGGGAGGAGTACATCGAGTACGCACGAATGCCATACAAACATGCCTCTCGCAGGACCTGTGGAGCTACTGAGGTTCGTGTAACAATTTTGTTATATTGTGGTCGCAGTCGCTGATTTCGGTTTTCAGTGTAAAGGACTTCGAGTTAGTGATAGTCACAATAGGGATGTGTGTATCCTGCTTCCTTTTCGTTCTATATGACTGGCTGACTCGATTTTCGTTTGTCGTCCGCTTCTGTTTTGCAGGATCCGTATAAAGTTTGCAGTGGCTGTTTACAAGTGGCGTATTGTTCTAAGCAATGTCAGGTGCAGGATTGGAAGGAAAAGCATGGGGTACTCTGTCGTCGATTCCCAGGCTGGACGTAAAAGTATGTTTTGGGTTTGCTTGTTGTACCTTTCGTTTCGCTGACATCTATGGCCTTGATATAGCCGGAATCCAGTCTTCAGTGTTTTGTGGATAGGGGTTTTGTTTCGCTTTTTTGTCACCGATCTCCTAGCCAGCAGACAGGAGGATTTGACTAGTTTTGCGTGCTACCTAGGAGGACCCAATGCATCGTGTTGGACTTCTGCGATTCCTTGGAATTTGCTAGTAGCTATCCCTCAGGTTGATCTACCCACCGACGCGCACTATTTCTGTCCCTCCGCCCCGCCTGGGTACGATACAAAGGATCTCGTTGTGGTGCTTTGTAGGAAGCAGAGTCTGGTTGTCTGGACTTGGCACCGTGTTGTGGCTTCTTCAGTGGACCAAACGAATCCCAGCTTGTAACTTTGGTTTCTCGTAGAGACAATATTTGTATTAAGATTGCGTACTGTTTTCGTTCAAATTGTTTGAAATCGGGGTGTGGGTTTGGAGCCAACGATCAGCTATCAAGATACTTTGATTTGGATGTACTTTTCTATCTTAGGTAAGGAGATTTGTTCGAACGAACTACTGTTAGTTTCCACGGACGTCCTGTTTTGCAACAAGCCTTATTACAACTCCTGCCTCCAACATGTGATCTTGAGACCATACGGATACTCTTGCAAGGTAGCCCTCAATTCTTTCCATCTCTGCAGTGGGAACTTCGATGATGCAGGTAGTTGTTATCTTGTTGGTGAAAGTTCCGATAGTGAAGTCGAGCGTGTACTGTAACCGGTTCTATGTCAGTGTGAAATGGTGATGAAGTAAAGGGCCCAAACGTACCTTGACTGAGGAACCGCTTCTTCCGCTTCTTCTGACGTCTTCCACGCTTTGGAGAATAATAGCGAGAGCGTGACCAGTAGGAAAAGATATTGTATCGGGTGGAATGGGAAAGGCGTTGTCGAGAGCCATGAAGTCGATCTTCATCTTGTGCATATTTCGATTGGCTCGGTGGGCATTCTTCATCAACGGGTAAAATCCTTCAAGGAATTCGACTAACGCAGGTTCAACGTCTTCTTGAGTGTTGATAGTTCTACTGTATGATGAGAAACGTTACACTGCATTAGGTTAAAGTGGTGCTCACCTATGTCCACACGCTTTTGTTGTGACGACGTATTTGCATTGAGCCATATCTGCCTCTACACTTTCTAGAAGAGAATCCGTGGTTGTTGTTGAGCTAGCGGTGTAGATCGTGAGTCATCTCGTTTGGCTCGACAGTGAGTTCGTGGTTTACCTTTCCGATGTGTCGCTGCAGCAATCGTCCATATCGGAGTCTTCCTTGATGTTGGTGGAGTCCGTATCGTTGCTGAGAAGGTCGGGATCCAGTTCGGAGAAACACGGATGGGCCCACACTGCTCTCTCAGCCTCCCATGTGAGGGGATAAGTGTGGCGGAAAGAAAAGTGTTCCAGGCGTTCGTGGGTTACTATAGTGGAATCGATGTCGGGACAGGTTAACTGCCACGATGATACGTTGAAGGATCTGTAACGACCGTGGCTGGCCTGCACGGTATCCAAAATCGTAGTCCAACATAGGTTGTCGCCCACCCAGCGAGTCTGGCGTGACAGTTCGTCTTCAGAGGCGATGCTCCGGACAGCGGAGGTGATGCTAAAACTTGACCACCCGTCAGTTTCGAAGGTCTCCAGAACGCTACGCGTGAGAGGCGAGAGTTTTTTCAGGATTAGTGCTTGGTAGTCGATGAAGGAGGTTTTCGGATAGAAGCTGATGAATCGATCTGCCGTCGCTACGTTCATGAATAGTGCTAAGTTTGGTCAGTTAGTGGTTGATTATGGATTTGAGATGGTTTGCGACTTACTCGAGTGAAAGGTCAGTATTACCTCCACTGGTTCGGTTCTTGTTCCTACGACACAGATCGTCTGGTCCTTCTTTGTGAAACAGAATACGCCAGATACGGTTGAATCGTCGCATAAGTCTGCCAGGATTCCCGTGTTGGGCTGTTGCTTTCTATGTTCCGTTTCCAATGCCAAATGGAACGATTCTGCTTGTGCTGGGAATATCTGTGTGCCCACGTGTTTTTCGGGTAGCGGGTTGAAGTTGAATGAGCGCTTCGAAAGGAACCTTCCGAGTTCGTGGACGTTATTGCTGGGGGAATATATGTATAATACTGCTGGCTTTGGTCGTTGTCGAGAGAGAATGTATACGAGAGCGAAGGAGGTTACGAGTGCATCGGCTTCGCAGAGGATCGCTTGGAATGCTTTACAGTCTCCTTGGTCTGGGAAAAAGCTGCTATACAACGCGCTGGGGCCCATGGTACGTCGGCAGTATTCGCTGATTTCCGTGAAGGCATTTTTCGACAGCATTCTTATATTGACGAGGTCCTTGATGGGTAAGTTGTCGTAGACGGGGGTTTGAACTGTATGTGGCCTGTAAGCGGGAAAGATATCGAGGTTAGTACAGCTGGAGTGACGGTCGATAGACATACATTGCGAGGAGGTTATGCATCTTTCTTGCTCTCGGTTCCGATGCCTTTGATTGGATGTTTGATCGTGATAAGGACGTGACTGGTTGTGGAGTGTATGAGGTTGGGCGTGCTTGATATAGGATTTAGAGGCATGGTGGAATGTGTCTAGTAGCCTTTTCGGTTGAACTGATGGAGGATGCAGACAAATTGTTCAGCCACGTGGTTGCATAATTTTCGTTTCCGGACAGAGTTACTTGTTGAAATTTGAGCCTCTGAGCCTTGGTATTGTCCAGATGTCTACTGTACCTAGATGGATAGTGTACGGACGAGATTGTTCACTGATAATTAGCTTTCTTTGGGACGATCAAACTATTCGCTATGACTCGGCAAGTAAGCGCCCGCGAACACTCACTTGGTTTGGCTCACGGAAGATTGGCTTTTGCTCGCTTGCTTTAACCATTTTGGTGGAACGGTGCACACATGGGAGTGTTCCTTGCATGTGGTAGATTCCGTTAGACGTGCCCGAATAGCAGATGAAGATACGATTATCGTTCGGATGCAGCCGTTGGTGTTTGGTGAGTGCTGTGTTTAGTCTGTTTGACTGGAGTCTCGGAGCTCGTATATAGGAAGGTTTTGAAGGAGAGTGATTTTGCAGCGTCAACCATGTCTTTTCTCTCTTCTCAGGATTGCGATGTTACTCTTCGAGTTGCCGTCCCCGTCCATATGGAACTGTTTAACCGTGTCATAGAGGCATACCCTCGTACATCTACAGGCAAACTCGCGTCATATCAGTCGAAGGGCGGTTTTGAAAGGATATTTGCACTGGAGTTGATCATCCTTCGCAAGTATGCGGTGAGCCAGTCGTTATTCCGATTCTGTTGAATCCTTTCTCATGTTCGATCTAGGAATATGCTATACATATACAGCGTCACCTTCCCCTTATCCCCTTGCTTACTGCTCGTTTTCGTGCCAACTTGGGTCGGGTGGTCTTGGCGCTGCAGGAAAATTCGGTCGATCCGTCTATGGCCACCTATGCCTCAACCTTCGTTCCGTGTCCCGGTGGAGAAGTGGCTTCAGAGCGTGACTTATCTGATGTCAGCTCTTCGCAGTTGTGGGCTGTGGAGATGGTACGTTTGGAGGGACATTTGCTGGGTAAGAGGGGTGCTCGGAGTGATTTAATGGATTCGTTGTATGATCATTGTATGCTTGTTTGGGCAAGAGGGGACTTGGCTAAGCTTCTTCTTGTGGATGTTTTGGTCGGTTGGGACCTCTACAGTGAGGCAGTCTCAGGTTTGTCTGACTTCTTTCTTTTGTTGAAGCGTTGGGATAGTACTAACAAATATTTTGAGTAGCAATGGACAAAATAGCCAATGAGGACCTGAGGAAGCTTACGAGGGCAGTCGAGGTTTGAATAATAGTTGTTGAAGCGGTACGATGCTGGGATGTGTAGCGTATATGTTGTGTTGGTGTATTGCATGGCATTGTGATGTTTTTTTTTTCGTGCTCGCAGAAATATCAATGTGCGTTTTGCTGTCTCCTAGAATATCTTGTATGACTTGCCTCGTTTGTTATGTATTGTGAGATACAAGGGAACGTGTTTTGATGAGATACAAGAAAACGTGTTTTGATATACGTATGTTAGTCATCTGACATGTCCATGTCGGAACCGTTGTATGAGTCTGATTCTTCCTCTTCGTCTCCACCTTCCATGTCCTCTATGCCGCTGTCGCTTTCCTTGTCTCCACCGCTGGTCCTTCCGTCGGAAAGCTCGTTAGAGCTGGACTCGGAGTCGTCTTCATCGGAGTCTATCTTGACGAGATCCGACATAAAGGTTGTCGCTGCGAGGATCTCTTCCAATATTTCCGGAGATTCTGTTTGGTGTGGTACTTGTCAGTTCTTCGTTCCCCTTTTATTGGGAAGGCTTCTTACCAAACTTCAGTAACATAGATACCAATGTTCGCACTGCTTGTTGTTGGGTGTAGCTCATAGCGTTCAGTTGCCTGGCAACGTGTGTCGCAGCTGGGAATATCGTGAGTGGTAATTCAATCAGTCGTCTCGATATCGAACTGCTCACCGGTTTGCATTGTTAGTGCACCTTTTTCAAGTTTGCGGAATTGTTCAAACAGACGAGGGTATTTCTGTCGGTGTTAGGGTTGCTCAGGGAACTGAAGATCTACCTCCTCGATGAGCGCGCTGTCAATCTGGTGGTGCCGATTTGGGACTGCAAGTTGAAAGTGTATTTTATACCTTCCCGTTGGTTACGATGATACTAGACTTTAGAGTTGTGACTCGCATCGTCGGAGAAGTACTTTACGTGTCAATGGTGCTCCGTTGGATGGCTTATTCGGTGAGTGACAAGTGGTGCTTTTCAGATCGTCACATTGCTGTTTCCGGGTTTGTTTTGTGTGGATGTAGGTCTGTGCATGCTTGTGTGGCGTCATCCCCTCTTGTCGATGGTCTTCTCTGCGGTCAACGCGGGTGCGTGTTCGGGAGACAAGCGAGAGGTTTTTCTAGGGCTCAGCTTTCGGGAGTATTTGACATGACAGTTGCAAATGGTGCGTACCTTTGGGTCTACATTGGTTCGAGGTATCGTGTGGTGTCTTCTCCCAGCATAGCGACCTTCGTTGGAGTTCGTTCCGCTAGTGGAAGCATTGTTGTTAAGGTTGTCTTTCGGATGACTGCAATAGCGCATGTTGCTTTACAGTTTCCTTTTGCTTTCTGCTAAGATTGGCTAGGCAGAACGGTGCGGCGTGTGAATTGCATGTACTTCTCGAAGCGCGACAGATCTTTCGGCTTGTGTGCGTTTGTGGGTCCTTCTAGTTTTTTTTCCTCCGAGGCGATGACGGTCGACGGGCTTCGTACCTGTGGTCCTTGTGGTGTACCTTTCGTTAACGGAAGTACTTTGCTTTGAGGATCATTTTTGTGTGCGATAGCAGGCTAACTGGGTCCTACAGACTTGACGATTATTTCGGGCAAAAATCTGTTATTTATAGCTTGGTATGGGAAATTCTATTTCGAGCACGAAGCCATGGCACTGGCAGAGTATGTATTCATTTGTTGTGTGTTCGTCCTCCGCGGCGAGACAACGGTTGTTGGCTGATCATTTTGCTAGGCTTGCAGTAAACGCGTCCACAGTTTCCGTTCACGATAATGACTTCGAGTTCTCCATCGAAGGGTCAAAGGTGAGTATCGTTCATGTAATGCCATTGTGGATTGTTTTATAGGACTGTCATGTAGACGTTGGTGTATTTCCCGGTACGCGGAGAACCTCGTTTGGTTGATATCAGCCGGCTTTCGCTCTTGGAGCATGATTATGCGCCTTATGTGCCTACACGACTTCGAGGTCCATCTGGTACGAGGATCTTGCGGAGAACGTATGTGGGGACTGGGGGGATGGAGTATTTTATGCTGGTCTACGTCGATCAGGGTAGCAAATGTCGCCTTCTCGTGAACAAATTCATAACAAACGTGTTAGATCAGCTGGGAAATGGGTTCGGTAGACCTTGGGTGGGACCGATGTTAGTGGAACCCGACGTGATGGAGGAACTCTCTCCTGAAAGCGTTGTAGCGAAGGCCTGTGAGCTTCTACGGTATGTTCTACACAAACGCCTTGAGGATGAGCAATCGTTCACCGATTTCGATAGCTATGTCCAGCTTTTCCAAGCTTTTTTGCGCAATCCGGGAACGAACGCAAATCAATCTGGCGTGGTCTGGACTCGGGATTGGATAGCTGGAACTGAGAATAGGGATTCGTCGACTAGTGAGAAGCCGGGCGATGAGAAGTGTAGTTTGTTTGATAAAGGTTTTTAGTTGAAGGACTGTGGTCCCAATAATCACATTGGTATTTGTCTGATTTCTTACGTGTTGTGAGTGGACAACTTGGATTCGGATTCTAGTTTAGGACGTTAGCCAAAGGTGAGATTACATTTGCATTGAGGTATTAGCTAGAAGAGTCGCTATCTATTCGCCATCCTTTTGATTCTGCGCTCAGCATCTCTAGTTTCCTCGTCTGTGTGGCCAATCTTCCTTTTGAGTGTAACGCGGTTCGTGCCGGGGGTTTTGCTCATCCGAATCGACTAGTAGCAAGATTTCAATCGGTCAGTCTGTTCCTTCGTTATGACTACTCACCTCAGAATAAGCTTTATCGAGCAGAGTGATTGATCTGAGGACGAGCTTGGTGATATATTGAAGATTAGTGTTCCTGCCTTTGCCAGATGCGAGCTCGACTAGATTGACCGTTAGCTGCACTTCAACAATGTCCCCTTTCGTTATGCGGGACGGGTGTATCTTCCTGAATCTATGGGGAGTTTGGATTTGAACGACTGATTGGTGTTGGTCAAACTCACCTTTGGTCGTCGTTTACTACCTGGCGTTGGTAGTACTCCACTACATTGTCTTCAGTGTGTACGAATGCCTCCCCTCTGAGGTCGTCTAGGATTCCTTTGGGGTCTACCTCCTTCGTAAATCCGACGTGATGCTCTTCTCTGGCTACTTTCTTGCTGGTAAAGTAGCGGTTAGCAACCTCTACTGTACTATAGCCCTCTGTTTCTCCTGCCAACGTGCGGGGATGTTCTTCTCTGATAGCCTGGCGAAGCACGCCGTCTACACGAGCAAGGCCTTGGATTGCGTCTGCGAACATTGGGGTGTTTATTCCGGTGAGGAGTACGCGTTGTTGTACGTGTTTTGGTGAAACAAATCTGAAGTTGTGTGAGTTTGAGGATACAGAGAGATTTTATGTGCTGTCTTACCTTCCGTATGGCCGGATAATAGGAGGCAAATCGCATTGCATGATGATACCATGCAGAGTGAACACCATCTCTTCGGGGGGAAGCTCTTCGTGTGTTTGCTTTGTTAGGTGCCAAGTGTGACCGTTGACTGAATCTGATGTGGTAAGATCCAAGCAGTTATCAGGGATGTTCTGAATATGTCGTTAGTTATGACCAAGTGGAGATGGGTCTACTAACATACTTTCGCGTAGTGACACAAAGCGTTTTCTATGGCTCCCGACGACAGTCTATCACTTGTTAGTTGCTCCAGTTGACCTGCTATCAGAACATGAGTTTTTAGAGAGGATGTGATAGAAGAACGGGCTTACCAGCCTCGCTATACGCGAAGTTTTGACCTAGCATTGGACTCCACTTTCACAAAGAGAGGTCGCATTCGCCGTTCGGATCGTGTTGTATTTAAAGTCGCATGAAGGCCGCAGATCGGTAGAGGTTAAGTGTTTTGTGACGGTGGGGGCTGTTCCTGTTGTGCCTTCTGGTTGAAACGGTTGAGAGGAGGTTTTCTACATATCTTTACAGTGTGTCGAAGTGTGGAAGGAGCTGGGGTTCTAGACTCAGCAAGTTGATATGACGTAAAGTATTTGACTGAGTCCGCGTGGTGCTACACGTGTACTTTGACAGCTACACAGCTCTTCTATGACCGTTTTTCCTACTTTCTTCGACTTGTCCTTCTGGTTGCTCGCGAGCAATGTTCTTTAAAGTAGGGAGAGAGCGTATGGATATGCCACTCGTGCTTGGACAGCAGAACCAACCGAGTAGTGGGAGGCTATAAAGATGGTAAATTGTCTTTCGCTGCATCAACACTGACGCCTGTGCTGAAGTTTTCTAGATCTCTAGTCAAAATATATTGTTGGAATCATGCCTCCTTCTAAGAAAGCAAGGTATGTAAGTTATTGTGCTTGCTTTATGATTACTCACTTTACGTTTCTGTTTTGTCCGTTAGCGGTCTGGAAACGTATGTGCTTCGTCTTGGTATTGTTATTTGAGACTGACATTATTGTTTTCTAGGGGAGGGCAGCGGGGTACCAGGAAGTCATCGAAGGAAAGTGGAGGTGTATCGAAGTAAGTATTCAGTATCTTTGGACGTATTTCAGAGGCTCATTGGTTGATTTATTTGGATTCGACCTTTTAGAATGGATCGGAAGGTAGTTGTTATTGATGATAGTAACGATAGTGATGCGTCCGTTGTCTCTGTTTCGTCAGTGGTCTCTCTTCTTTCCAAGACATACTGAGATCTTTCACCACTTATAGGCGTTCTATTGCGCCTTCAGGCAATGTACGCGCGTCGGTCGCAAAATTCGGTAGCGTAGAATCTGATGAGTGCGTGTGTTTACATTCATGCTCCTACTGTGACTGACTATGTGACTAGCGAGGTTCAGTTGCAAGTCCGAAAGTCGAGGCCTGTGTGAGTACCGGAGCTCTTTTCTACGATATTGGTTGACCTACAGGGTTTGTCAGGAATCAAGTGAAATCTAAACCAAATGCTAAGTCCGATGGGAAGGTTCGGACATCTGATCGGTTGGGCTGTCGTCTTTGTATGCCTCTTACGTCGCTGACGATTGCTATGGTTGCGCAGAAATGTCATATCTTCCAGCGACGTGGAGGATGAAGCTGAAGTGTCGGATACAGGCCTTTCTGTGGCATCTACAGAGTATGTTTCTGATTCAATCAGTATAACCTCAAACTGAGTGGGTTTCGGGTTAGGCCTTATCTGGTGGTGGATAAGAAGAGAAGGTCGGCCGTTGACGACAAGTTGAGTTTGTGCCATCTTCCTAGTCACTTCGATCTCTTAACCAAATGTTTAGTGATTCCCCTTCGAAAATACGTGTAAAGGACCTCACTCTGTCGCCTAGGAAAATGCCCGCGTATGTGTATATAGTCTACCGATGGTGTTGCGCTTATATCTTTATCTCTTACTATCTCTTACTACAACAGCTCCAGTTCAATCTCCGTTGATAAAAATGGAGGTCGTGTAGGCGAGGGAACTCCTTCTAGGAGAACTAGTGGCAGGGTGTGAGTATTTTGAGCTCTCTTCTCTGTTTTTTTTTTTTTCTTTTCTTTTTGGTTGGTTGATTCCTCTTGCTTTGGCTTGGGTTTAGACGTAAGCCTACTGCACGGGCTGTTGAAGCTGGCGATGAAGGGTCTGTCTTGTCACAACAGTACGTTGTTACGGTACTTTCAGTACAGGTTCTGGTTCACATCTGTGCTATAGGCTCGACGAAGATCGTTCTGATGCTGAGGACAGTTCCCCGATTAAAAGGTGTGTGTTTACGTGGCGTCAATTGGTTCTGTTTGTTTACCTATCTGTCTTGTGGAAGCGAGGGCTCGGTCTATACACCTCCTTCGTCTCGTGTCCGGGCTTCTGGTCGCAGTCAGAAAGGGAAGGTCGTCCCCTTGGCTTCTTTGCGAAATGGAGCAGCGAGCGCGACTCAAGATGTAGTGATGGGCTCTCCTACTGTTAGTGACTATGATCCTTTGTAAGTCTCTATGCTTTTGACGTCAATGTTTTTGCTTGATATGGGTTGCTCAAACATCCGTGGTCCTCTGTCATTTCTTTTATAGCGCGGCTGAAAACGAGTTTCGGTGGGTATAACCTAATCATGTGTTAGTTCTGTTTCTCATTGTTATTCAGTGCATTGAGCAGATCCGAAGACGAGCTTCCTTCGCCCTCTACCGCTATGTCACGAAAAAGTATCGTTAAAGGGTTCGTTGTTGCATTTGACTGCATCTTTGCTTATATTGGCTCACGATTTGTTTTGGCAATGAAGGTCTGTGGCGTCTCGAGTGGCTGGAGCATCCGGCTCTGGTGTAGCAGGGTGAGTTTTGGTACTTAAAGGTGCAGTTCGTGTGCTTATATTGGTTTTCCGTATCTTTCTATCTTTACAGGGAGTCAAAGGTTGAACGCAGTGCCAACAGGGAAGCAGGCGCGTCCATGTGAGTTTCGCTCTCTGATTTCATGACTTTCTTTGCGTTGATCGTTTTCTTTTGTAGAAAAACCAAGCCTCTCGGGTCAGCTCGTGCTACCCGTTCATCGACTGCTGTGGGTACAGAATCTGCTATTGCTGTTGCCGACTGGTATGCTTTTCTTGCCCTTTGATCAAACGCATGTTGTGACTGTTTGGTAGACCTGCCGCTCAGAATGTTTCCGAGTCCGTCGGGAATACAGTGCAGTAGGGTTTTCGTTCTTCTGTTGGTATGCTTATGCTGATTCTTCTGCGTCTTTTCTCTTTTTTGTGAAAAGGGCGCGTCGAGGTCGACATGACAATAACAACTCCAACTCAGGGTAAGCTACGTTATGAGTTTATTTGTTCATAGACTAACGCTCGATAGATCGCCTCTCGTCTTCTCGGGTGCAGTGGCATTGCCTGAGGAGGATGACAGTCTCGGAAGCGGTGAGGATGACGAAGGAGGCCAGGAAGACGACGTTGTCATGGAGCCGCTTCTTGATGTCGGTCGCATTCATCCAGATCTAGTTGATCTGTATCGCAGTATGCCTTGGATCGACGGGTATGTTTTGATGATATTGTCCCTTGCCCGATTAACCTCGCGTTCTACAGTTTAAGGCGCTCGAAGTTTGTGGGATATCCCACTGCGCTGACTGAAACTGCTTTCGATGATTTCACACTGGCGTCTTATGGTGGATTGGTCGGTACCGCTGGGCCTAGAGTTAAGAGGTTGGTCTTGATTCCGTTGTCATTCCGCAGAGCTTTAATTCCGGTATTCTGTAGCAAGCTCGTGCGATCTGTTTCGTTCATTCGATATAAAGATTTCAGGAGTCCCGTCAGGGTACCCTTGACAGGATATGTCCGTACCTGGGAGTGTGTTCGCATACCTCGGCCTGAAGGTGCTAGAAATGCAGCTTTCGTGTTGAGTGGAGTTTGTTTGCAAAGTCACGTTTCCCAGGGACGAGAAGTTGGACCCAGTTTCGTCAAGCAGCTTCATATTCGACCTCTCGAAAACGACTGGGACATCTTACAGTGCAATTTTGGTACTTTCTTCAATGATGCTGAGTTGCATGCTCCGGGTCGTCGAAACGCACTTGTCTTCCAGACTAAGAGGGAGGGCTGGACTCCTAAACGTGAGTATTCTTTGGTGTATGTTGTATTTTTTTTGTTTATGGAATCGGTTGTTAGAGTTTGATGACGACAAATTTGCGTCTACGCCTTACTCCTCGCCCGTAAAGGGCGCTTCTGGGTCCAACGTTGTTAAACGTGACGAGGAGGTTGCTTCGACGCAGGACGTCGATGTTGCTAAAGTGAATATCCTCCAAAAAGGAGCACCTGCTTACAGGCATTTCGATGAGGGCAGTAAGTCATGTCTTCTGTTGTTTTTGACCAAGTGTAAGCCTGATCTGATGTTTCGACTACAGTTCCTTTGTACGACGGTAGGACGAAGGTTGGGTCAAAAGGCTTCAAGTTCGAGCCGGCTGATTGGGATCGTTATACGGAGCTTCCCTTGTATCCATTTCCAGAGGTCGAAGCTAATTCGTTGACTACTGTGGTGTTCACGTTGACTGGTTTTCGCGGTTCCACCAATATTCATAATACGGTCCATTTCAACGCTCTGTTTGCTATTGTACTGGGCAAGTTGGAAGGTTGATTTTTGCGGGTTTGATAAGCAGGTTGGACGATATTGTAGGTGTATGTTTGTAGGAGGGTCACTGGACAGTTTGAGCAGTTTGAGTTCGAAGTAGATTATCGGTAATTAGTGACTGTTCGTGTATTCACCGTTCGTCCACCAGTGGAGCCTCGGATGTCAACATGTATTGATTCGCATTGCAGTGTGTGCATCTTGAAGTTGTTGATTTAGACGAAACTGAAAGTCTTTTGCTCGTTCTGTTCAGGTTGGCCGACTCGTTTATACGGTCTCAGGGTCTTCATTGCAACCTTGCTGACATTGCTTCACGCGTACATTGCAAATGTAGTCCCATGTCTTGAACACTGGATATGTCTGAAACAGTATGAGTACCCTACCGTCTCTTCTGGTACGATAAGCAGCTCTCGGTGGAGAAATGCAGCTTGATCCTTGTTAAACAGGAGAGTCTTAATGGGTTATCAGCGTTACTTAGAGTTCGATTTAGTAGGCAGGACCTGTTAGGTTGATGTGGCTGGAAGCCAACTGGAAGCGCTGAAAGGGTGGACGTGAGCTTGGACGTTATGCCGTTTGCGGCGGTGTTCAAGATTTGTATGGGACGGATAGGATCTTTATACTCTCTAGTACTATTGGAGTATACAATAACGTAACGACTCTCTTTTATATCCTGTTCTAAGTGAGTTGGGGTTCGTAGGTACGTTGGCTTACAAATAGAACGGGTGACATTACTAGTTATAGTGACATGTGACACTGTGACTTCGTTTCTTGCTTCTTCCTCTTGTGCATCGTCATGTTGTGTTCTTCGCGTTCAGTGTGTCTCTTGGTGTTCATTTATCGTCGAGTCTGGACTGACGATCACGATAGGAGGGGTCCGGTACTGATGCACCTTGTGAACGTTGCTCGGTAACGGCACGATGTAGTGAATTGAGAACTCTCGAAGACGAGCTATCTCTCGTGTCCAAATATGAAAAGATAATAGCTCGTACGTGTGTTCAATATTATTTTTGTACCCTTATAACGTCTTTCGTAGGGAGGGATGATGCTATTCGACAGTTGACTGCTTTAGTTGCGAACGTGAATACTAGCTCGCCACGGCAAGGAGCTTGTACGGCTTCGCAGTAAGCATTTCTTGTTCTGTCGATACTATCGTTGTGAATGCTTTCTTTGCTCTTCTTTGCTTGGAAAGCATGTTCCTAGAGAAGCAGTTTAGGAAGATCCCTTCAGAGAGACACGCGTTGACTTCGTTGTTCGATGCTCGAGGTGACGTTTGCTACTAATGGAATGGATAGGTTTTCTGATTTATTGTCCAGATTGGGAAGTGAACCTAGATGGTATCACTCAGCTCACCTTGTCTTTGTTTATCAGACTTTCTGGGCTCACGGTGAATCAACTGGAGGTACTTCAAGTTCGGAAAGCAGGTTCGGTTGAATATAGGGCTGAATGTAGCTGCTCCGGTGTCAAGGGGAGATATTCTTGGAGTGAGTATATCACGTCATTTCCTTTATCCCTTGTTTATTGATATCGATGCAGAGTTCCGTTTTGAGTTGGTCTTCACTGTCGAGGATATATCTGATCGTGGCCAGGAACTTCAAGACGACACGAGTGTTCTGCGATGTGTATTGTATGAACCTCTCGGTATAGAGGACTACTCGCAAGAAACCGTCAATCTGCTCGGAAGATTCTCCTTCGGCATTTTCCTTTCCATTCGATGGCTTGTCCATGTTCTACTTTGATTTAAGGAAAGCCTTGACGGATGTTTTCGGTTCGTCGGTCGCTGTCGAGGACGACATTCACTTGTGAATGTACTTTACGTGTCCCGTGGTTCAGTGTACCTCCTGTTGTAGTTATGTAATTCACTTGCTTTCCTTTAAAGGCATCATTCGCTTCTTTTCTTTTGCCACCATGATGCAAGATAGGGTTGCATTGGACTTGGACCGTCCTTTCCCAATTCCTGCGCCAGCGTCTCCTATTAGCGGACCTGTTTCTCTTGTTTTCTCCGTCGATTCCGGATCTGCTTCTGAGGATGAGGAGTTGCCTTGCAATCTCTCTTTGGTGAGGGAAATGCCTTGGCGTACCGACTTCATCCATCAAACCAAAGAATGGCCGTCCATTATACCCCCCGAGTTTCAGGTAGGCTAATGCTATTTAATGCCTGGTATTGGGATGAACTCACTGTTCTATCGCTCTCAGACCATGGCTTCCTCACTGCTTGTCAAATTTCGCAACGCTTACTCGAATCCGACTTACCGAGCGATTGTCACTAATCAGTCGTCCCTCATGGCAAATCAGAAGTCGGCGGAACCCCTTCCTGCTTTACTGTTTGCGCTCAAATTTTTGGACGTAGTCGTGGATGTCAATTGCCCTGTGAACACGGAACGGATGCAGAATGGACAAGGAATACCTTCGTGTTCACCCGTGACAGTGCCGAGATCGAAGCTAGAAGGTCAAACGAGGAAGTTGGTGAGAATTTGACGAGTTTCTAGTTCTTCGGCATCCTGGACTCAACATTGCTTGGACAGCGGGGCGTCCGTACATTATCGGACAAGCGAGGGTGGCCGCGTATACTGTTGAACATGCAGGTGGCGCTCAGTTCATGTGGGCCTGTTCCTGACCCTACTTTACGGCCGGAGGATCTTCGGGCGTCTACCTCCCACCGCCTTGTGGAGACTGCAATGAGACTGCTCGGAGCGTTGACCAGACGGGATACTAACATATTGGTTTTGAAGGTCCTTCAAAATATAGAAATGACTGCGTTCTTCATTAACCATCTAATGCAGGTGAGCTAGTTCTCTCCTGCGTAAACTAGTCCACTTTAACGGCATCGAGCAGGGGAACTGCGATTTCCCGCCGAATTGGAAAACGTTGGCCTCGGATTTGGAACAGTGAGTGTTCGATATAGGACCGACAAAGCTGATTCTGATGCTCGCTTTGTACAGAGCAGTGGAGAGAGAAGGAGTAACCTGCGGCGCGAATTCAAGTCTACCTTCTATCACCAGGTTACGCCAGGGGCTGTTCCTTGCTTTGGCTGTATCTCCGCTTGTCCTTCTTTGTGACATCACACCTATGTCCAACAACCTCTCGAGGATTGACATGCTACGGGTAGGTTATCTTTGTTTTTTTCCCTCTTCGTTTTGTCTTAACTACTAGACTGCACTTAGGCTTGGTATCACTACGGGACGGAGAGGCCTCCGTTCCTTCGAAAAGTGGAGACTATGCTATGGGCAAGGCTGTTTGCAGTAGCGAAAGGTGCCCAGTCTGCGATAGACGCACTCAAACATTTTACGCGGGACACAGTTACTTTGATGCCTTTAGCTGTGAGCGAGCAGGGCTTCTTCGCTTCAGGTATGCGTTGTTTGGACTTTTGACTCTTACATGCTTACGGGTGTAGACGCTGGTGTGGATGCAAATATGCCAGTTGGCTTAAGTTATCAAGCAGAGCGCGCCTCCAAGAAATTCGTAGCTCTGTCTGTGGCGAATTGTCTAGCGTCAACTCCAAGTATAGTCGACATAAGAAAAACCGATTCTGACGGGTTTAAAGGTATTTCTGACATTCTGAAGTATTAGATAGATGCTTACCGGTTATAGCTTCTAGAGGCGGTGTTCGAGTATCGGAGGAAACTCTCGATTTATCGAGTATTCTTGAGTCCAAATTGTGGGATGATGATAACGGTGCTCGGGCTACTACAGACTTTGCAGAAGAAGAGGGTTCTGGTTCGGACATTCGGTGTTGTAGTGCAGGGGTGGATAGTGTCCCTTCCCCTGAAGACAGTTCGTCGTTCGCAGGTAGCAGCACTTCGTCTAAACGGGTTCGTCGACATCGAGCAGTCAGTTGTACCTCACAGGAGAGGTCGGAAGGTATGTTCTGGCAGATATTGATACTTTTTGAGGTATTTATGGAACTTCTAACTAGACGAAAGGGTCAGTCATACTAGAAAAAGGAAGTCGCGTATTGGGGAACTCACAAAGGTGATTGTTTTTTGTCGCTTGCGGAACTTATAAGCAGCTAAATCTCAATGCACAGAACGACCTCCCCTGGCCAGCTTTAATTCCTTATACATGGAAGAAGGTGACGCTATCAATTAGGTTTTCGGCGCTATTATTGAATAAATCTTAGCGAGTGAAGGGGAGCGCATATCTCCTAGTGTCTCCGGATGGCAGACCTTGCAAGTATTGGCCTTCGTTCTATGTGAGTGTTGGTGTAGTTTGTTGCTTTTGCTCATGATTGACAAAGCTGATTAGCTAACTTCAGACCTGGACATGCTGTCCCGTTTCTTTGCCAAAGCGAATCAGTATCAGCGTGATAATGGGAACGAGGAGCAGTTCCTCGCGTTGGACGCTGAAGAAACAGCTCAAGATCTGGGCGATAAGATTATTACCTCTTTGTCGGGATCCCCTGTGCTCCGTGTGTACCACTGTGGTCTACACGAATTCCAAGTACTAGCTCGCGCTGCCAAGCTGTCGTCTTTGTTAAAGCATGATTTTGTTCTGGTTAAAGGAGAATCGTCTTGCATTGGGGCAGGCGAGAGTATCGAGACTGTTCTGGCTAGGATCGGTGCCTCGTGGATCACAAGACAGGCTGTCGGTAAGATGGTTGACCAGTCATGGAACATAGATCTCGAGAGTGCTGATTGATGTTTTTGATTCTAATATAGATGGTTCTCTTCGGGGTCAGAGCTCAAAAGCGGAAGATATGTTCGTGAAAGCAACGTTCAACGAGTTTTTGGATCACACCACTCGAGAAGCAGACGGGAAGATATTTCATTTTCCTTGTGTTGATGCCGGTGGCGATAATACGGACACTGCGGCATCGTTGTCCATCGACTTGTATTCTTTTCGATGCAGCTTCCAACGTCAAGATCGTTGGAGGAGCGAGCATGGGACGGAATACAAGAACTGGTACCTGGTGGCAACGTCCAATGTCGTTCTCTCCACCGATACGACACCCGATGGATTCAACTTTGAGTTTCGAGTGGACTCGGGTGCAGTGCTGGTATTTATAGGCGTTAATGCGACCGATATGGCGTCTACCGCTTGCTCAGCCACCTTCAATGTGGAAGGTCGTACTTCACCAGAGAGCACTCCGAACGTTATCGGTATATTACTGTATGCTGGCGATCGAATGTGCGGGTGCGATGTCTCTTCAAGTGCAACCTTAGATGCTAACTTGACTTTCTAGACTTATTCGTGGCGATGTACCACATCATATCTACACTGTAACACCTACGGTGGCTCATGGATCATATTTTTATTCGATATCCACCATGGAACAATCGTATTGGGCGATGATCAGGCAGTCTTTTGCGACCAACAGGTCGCTATTACCAAGCGCCTGTGGGCGTCAACTGGTTCCTCAGATCATATGCTATCTTTATGACTGCATTGTGCGTCATACTTCGGATTTTATGGAGGCATGTTGGAAAGAGGTCGGAAGGCATCGGCACTTGCCGAATGTTTTCAGTGTTGATGGTCTTCTCCAATTGTTCTCTCTTTTCGCGATGCTCGAATTGGACGACATTTTGTGCTGCTACCATCTGTCACGAAAACCCACAGGAAGATATGATGCTTGTCTGGGATTTATGGATAGCATATTGTCCACGCTCGACGCGCGTCTTCGCGTGTACTGTGACGATAGGAGACATGTGGAGGTCTTTCATGGTACAGCAGTGCGTTGCACTCATAGTCACTTCTCGCATGGTGTGTCACCCGACGAAGACGGTTTCCTTGATAACGGAGAACCTCCTTCGTGTCATGGCCAGTCGTAATATGTGTATCAAAAACGGTATCGAGGCCGTCTTGGATCGAACATCGTGTGTTTTCGGGGTACCTGGATTACTGTCGCTATCCTATGACCAATGTTTTTCATTTAAATGGGCATTTACAGTCCAGTTCACGACCCGATGTTGTATCAGACATCTGTAGCTATTTAATGTCTTCCGTAGGGAATCTGTAATATAAGAAAGTCAAGTAACGCGGTTTTCAACGATGTCGTCATGCTAGTTGACAGATCACGTGTAAAGTTGAACCGTTCTCTGAATCGCTCTTTCCTCTCTCCTTCTCAACATCGAACCCCGTATTCCGATCTTTTCGTTCACAAAGCGATATTGTCTGTGTTATGCACTTCTCAGCTAAACTCGATGTGTTGGGTATACCTCTTTCTTTGGGTAGCGGTCTGTTGTTGGTGTCAATCGGTGCGAACGAAATCCTCTTTGCAGGACCGCCTAGCGTTCTAACTTCTCTTTTGGTCTGTAGGCTGTGCTGGTACTGCATCCAACTCGTCACCTAATGGACTTCCGAAAGAGCCTGCCTCGCGAGAGGACTTCGTGGTTGAATGGTCTTGTCGGGACCTTCAACACTTTCATCTCTCTGCTGTCCTCGAACAGAATTACACTTTGTTTATTGCCTCGGCGAGGATTTACCTTCTCTCTTGTTCATCTATCGATGGGTCCCAGAATAATATCACCTCCAAATCATTCAGTAACTGCTCTTTCCTCTCTGACCCTACCCCGTTCGCAGACAGAGTGCGAGAGTCGCCGAAGCATATCACGAATGAAACTATGTTAGCTATATTATCAGTCAGTCGCAAGGTAGCTGTTTCCCCGGAGGTCTGGGGTAGTCTCGGTTTGCTAGTAGATATGTCGCACGTTGACGGAGGTGTTGGCTGTCGGGTTGATAATTGTAGGCATGGTTTCGTAGATGTAACGTTGTATGAGTGGAGTATCTTTGTGGATGCCAACCGTTTTGTTGAATGCCTGCATCGCTTCTGAGTCTGGATGGTTTTTTGTTTCTGTCCGAGTGCTTGTCTTTTCTGATCAGTCTATGCTAAGGTGGGCTTTAGCATATGCTCCGTACGATCAGGATCGATGTGGAGTTGTCAAACGTCTGAACGACGTGCTTGGGAGAGGAGGTCAAGAATCGAAGTACTGGTACCTGAGAGTGGCATGCGAGTGCTTTAACCACAAGGTGCTTAGCTACGTTTATGAAGGGTGTGCGCTGTTTGAAGTTTTCGTATATGGCGATTCCGTCGGAAGCATTAAAGCAGATCCGTTTATGGGCTGTCTAGTGTTCGGTATGGGTAATTCAAATCTGTCTCTTGGTGGCAAATGTGTAGGTGGTGAAGTTGGGGGTATCAACATTGCTGTGATGGCTGGAAAGCAGTGCTACGTAGAACCTGTTAACCAGCGAGATGTTTTGGGCGGTGGAAGAAAGCCCCAAATACCATTGACACTATTTGTCGATCATGTAATCCCAACAGTGTGTCAATTTACTTGTGGGTCTAAATGTCGTTTCCATTTTGCAACGCACACCAGCTTTAAGGATGCAGCTCAGCTAGGTGACTCAAGCTTCTTGGCTACTAATGTATTTGTTGGTAGTTTGCTAAGATATATGAGCGTGCGTGAAGCCCGCCAAACTGCTTTGTTACATGGAGCCTCAAATGTTAGCTCCATGAAACTGGTTGACCTGGAAGGTTACTTTAAGTCTCATCAATGCCGTCTTTGTATTCAATATATATCCATCTTACACATTATTCATCATTCAGAATGCCACCCAATTGGTTCTAATGTCCAAGCCATTGAAGGATCAGAAAAATTTCCTCCTAAACCTGCAGACGTGGACTTGATTGATTCTATACTGAGGGATGCTTGTAATAAGATTACACCTAACAAATTTGTTGAAAGTGGGTGTGCAGTCTGTGCTAGATTGACTAGTAAAAGCCAGCTTGTGCCACTCTGTCATGTAAAGGGAATGCTACGGTTGTTGGAAGTTCCAA
Source organism: Paramarasmius palmivorus (assembly GCA_037176845.1). Lineage (NCBI taxonomy): Eukaryota > Fungi > Basidiomycota > Agaricomycetes > Agaricales > Marasmiaceae > Paramarasmius > Paramarasmius palmivorus. Next base: position 4,852 of record JAYKXP010000287.1, on the reverse strand, counting down.
GTATTATGCAAAAACCAAGGGTTCATGCTTTTGATAAGATAGAGTTTATTGATGGACCTGTCTTACTTGAAGGTTGTAATGAGGTCTGTGTAGAGTGTCGGTCAGCATTGTCAAAAGGGAAGGTTCCCAAATTTGCTCTTGCTAATGGCTTCTGGCTGGGTAATGTACCTCAAGAGCTTCAGGAACTGGGTTATGTGGAAAAACTTCTTGTGGCCCGTGTTAGACATACAGCAGTTTTCGCTCGTATTGCAACTGGTGGTAGGAAAATGAAAGCCAATGCAATGGCTTTTGAAGTTCCTATACCAAAGGTGTATGATATGCTACCTCCTCCTCGCCAGGACATAGATGAGATATTAGCTATATTATTTACTGGTCCCAGTCAACCTGTACCTGAAGATTTTCGAAGAACTCCATTTTTGGTTCGGCGAAATGTTGTGAAAAATGCATTGAAGTGGCTGATACTTAATCATGCTGATTACACTGATGTACGTTTTTCTGAGGAAAACATGAACCAATACAGTGAAAATGAGCCACCTTGTTCAGTCATATGGCGTGAGGCTGAGGTTAATAAATTTCATGAGTCAGAAGCCGTGAATGACAATGAACCTGAAGAGGGTACAGAAACAGGTATGTGTTCATTTACAGTTCATGGTTTGACTGCAGAAGCCCTTTCCAGTAAGACTGTCAAGGAAGTTATGGGCTTAGCTACGCAATACTTTACTAATGGTGGCAAGGTACTAGCAGTTGGCCACAAGAGTTCAGCTGAGTCTATATGGAAAAACCCAACCTTGTACACTCGTATGTTTCCTTGGCTCTTTCCTTATGGTAGAGGTGGCTTAGGATTATCATCTCTGGCTGAAGGCCCACATATTAAGCACCTGTTAATGTATCATGACAAGCGCTTCCAGTTTGATGAGAACTTTCCAATTGTTGCATTCAGTCACCAGCAAGTGAAAGCTGCTACTCAAGCTGGGTGGCTGTTAGCTGACTGGTCATCGTTTTCCACAGTTGCAAATCGATTGCTTAATCTCAACCAATCTGTTCTCCTGGATCTTTCTACCAGATTGGCTCAAGGAGAGAAGGTTGTTCCTCAAACCAATGAAGAGATTGACTGCTATAAAACCATATCTGACCTAGATCGAGTTGCAGGCAAAGTATCAGGCTCGTCTACATCCAAGAAATACATGCGAAATGAAGTATGGTCATTAATTGCACATAAGGGTGCACCATCGTGGTATATAACTATAGCCCCAGCAGAGAAGCATCCTTTATGTCTCTATTACGCTGATACCAATACAACATTCACTCCTGAGTTACGCTCTAGTGGAGACAAGTTCCGCCTTATATCTTCCAATCCAGTGGCTTCAGCTCGATTTTTTAATCATGTAGTAACAATTTTTCTCGAGGATATACTGGGATCAAACAACAGGCGTCGAGGACTGTATGGTGAACATGAAGCACATTATGGTGTTGTTGAACAACAAGGTCGCCTTACACTCCACTTGCACATATTACTTTGGATAAAGCATTCATTAGCACCTAAGGATATCAGACTTCGACTCTTAAACAGGGTCAAGAAGTTTGAGGAGAACTTGATTCTGTATCTTGATAGTGTATTTGCTGGACAGTTTCTGAATAGCACCTTGGATGCAGTAACACAACACGTTAACAGAATCAGTGCTTCTGAGTCATATAGAGATCCAACTGAGACTCTTCCTTTACCTCCACCTGACAGATGTATGACACATTCTATCAAGAGTCCAAGTAGTAGAATGCACCACTTGCTGTGTATATGCTGACTGGCTTAACCAATATGAGAATACTGTGAATGACCTGATTTTAAAGACAAACCGACACTCCTGTAAACGAAATCTAACTAAAGATGGAGTAGTAAAGAAAAGACACTTGTATAAAGGCTGTCATGACAATAAATGGGGTAAATGCAGAGCACGGTTTCCTAGGTCATTGCATGCAGCCACTACTGTGGACTATAACACTGGAGCTATTACAATGAGAAAGGACGAAGCTTGGTTTAATACATTTTCCTATCCAATGATCTATTTTCTGAGATGTAATACTGATGTTACATATCTGGGATCAGGTACAGCTATTAAATCAGTTGTATTATATGTCACAGATTATATCACAAAAGCGTCACTAAGAACACATGTCATATTTGATGCAGTTCTGTCAACGTTCTCTAAAAATGGTTCATTAATTACAAATGATGTATCACAAGAGCACAAGGCTCGCCAACTTCTTACAAAGGTTGTAAATCTCCTTACTACAAAAATGGAGTTTGGAGCTCCTCTCATATGCTCTTATTTATTAGAATATCCTGATCATTATAGTAGTCATCACTTTATAGCATTCTACTGGCAACAATATGTAGCCCGTGTACAGGCTGATTGGCAAGAGTCAACTGGTAGTACACAAGTTGAAAAGGTAGCACTGTTAAAGAGAGGGAAGAGAATAATCGGTCTCTCACCTGTCATGGACTATACTGATCGACCTGTGGAAACAGTGCAATTATCCCTATATGAATGGATACGCACTTGTTACCGAGTGACATTAAAGAGTGCAAGAAGGCGAACCAGAAAGAATAGTGAAGTACCAGCTGTAAACCCCACTCTGGAGATGACTGTTGATGATAATACTACAAAGACTGCTGTTGAAACTGTGTCTTTACCTAAAAATCATTACAGGCTTCTCTCATCTCATGAGCTTGCTTCCACACATGTTGTTCGTGTTCAAAGGGACAGTGTTAGATTAATTGTCAACTTTTGTGGTGCTTCACTTCCAAGACGTGATAAGGGTGATTATGAATACTATTGCTGTGTTATGCTGACCTTGTTTAAACCTTGGAGGAAAGGTACAGACCTAAAAGATTCTAGTCAAAGCTGGTCTAAAGCTTATGCTTCACATCAGTTTAGTGTAGCACAGAAACAGCTAATGGATAATCTGATGATCAAATATGAGTGCCTGGATGCAAGAGATGATTATCATGCACTGATGCGAAAGGAAAATGTTCTGCATTCTAGTTGGGATCCTATGCTGGATGATGTAGAGGATGTTACAGATGATGTTGATGAGATGCCTATAGAAATGTTTCAGCACCTTCACCCTTCAAGTGAAGCTCAAGATGATTTTGAAACCCCAGCTGTACTTTCACAGTATACTTCCTCTCACCGAAAGCATCTCCTGGAACGCTCTCAAATCCGTGATATTTTAAACAACTGTAAATGGAGCATTACCCAATCATCTGATTGTGTTAATATATACGATGCTTCTGTTCAGATACCAACTGTAACTTCAGACTACTGGAAGTCATTAGTTCAGACAAAGAAGAAAGAGATCCTTGAGAGCCGCAGTGCAGCTGTACCTTCAGGTGTTCATGCAGCCTTTGTAGCAAACCGAGATGGCAAGTTAAAGAGACCTACAGATGGCATAGTTAAGATAGTAACGAAAAGATATCTGGAAAAATCATATGTACCACCAGATTTTGCTCATATGGTATCTGAAATAGCCCACAGCTTTTCTCTAAATGAAGAGCAAGAGCGTGCATACAGGATCATTACCAATCATGCACTATGTCCAGAATCTGATCATTTGAAAATGTATATAGGTGGAATGGGAGGAACTGGCAAGTCTACAGTACTACGAGCTCTCATAGAATTCTTTAATAGACGAAATGAAAGCTACAAGCTCTTGGTGGTTGCACCTACAGGAAGTGCTGCTGCTCTTTTGGGTGGGTCTACATATCATTCAGCATTTGGTATCAATGATTATTCTGGTGCAAGCAATTTACCTTTAGTACGTGATAGGCTAATGGGAGTCCAATATGTGTTTTTTGATGAGGTATCTATGCTATCAGCATGGGAGATGTATCGTATCAGTCGACAGTTGTGTCTTGCTCTGTTAGATGAATGTACTGAGTTTGGAGGGCTGAATATGATCTTTGCAGGTGACTTTGCACAGCTTCCCCCTCCTATGGGAGGTGAGAGTGTGTCATTATATGGCCACCGTATAGGGGCACTTCGAAGCACTACACGCCAACAGGAAGAGGCAATTGGCAAGTCTCTGTGGCATCATGTAACTACTGTAGTGATATTGCGTAAGAACATGAGGCAGAAAAATCAGACAAATGATGATGCTAAGTTTCGCATTGCATTGGAGAACATGAGATACAAAAATTGCACTGCTACCGATTTGAGTTTCTCACTTCTCGTGTATCATCTACAGTACCAGGTTTGCCATCTATCAGTAGTCCTATGTTCAGAAATGAGGCTATAATCACAGCACGCAATGTACAGAAGGATGAGATCAATGATCTTGGAAGCGTTAGATATGCTAGCGAGTCAAACCAGGAGTTACAGTTCTTTTATAGTGAAGATATTATTAAGTCCACTGAAGGCTCACGCAAGAACCGGGAGCACAATGACAACTTCATCCATCTAAAGGAAATGACACCAGAATGGCAGGAGTATCTATGGACTCTGGATGCAAGTGCTTCAGATACACTAGTACCTGGGAAGGTGGGTTTTTGTAAAGGAATGCCTGTGATCATACGAAAGAATCTTGCAACTGAGCTAAATATCACACGTGGTCAAGAAGGAACTGTGTACGGTTGGACTTCCAGAGGCTCAAAGGAAAGGCCTCGGATTGAAACCCTTTTTGTCTTGTTAAAAAATCCTCCATCTGACATTAGTATTCCTGGCCTTCCCGTTAATGTTGTTCCTATTACTCCAACTTCTGAATATGCAACAATACGTATGCCATATGGAAAAGGTAAACATCTTAGAGTATTCCGTACACAGTCGATATGTAGAGCTCTATAATCTCCTCTCAACAA
>JAYKXP010000286.1:0-36269 GCA_037176845.1 Paramarasmius palmivorus | reverse complement strand
AGACTGCAGAGCTGAGGGAAGGTGTCAATTTCGTGTTGAACCTGAGTCCAAGTGTCTTGTCGCGGCTTTAGATGTCATTCATGAGCCTGCATCGACTTGCGCTGGCAGGAGTCGATAAGTTTGAATGCATATATCGATCGGCCTATCGTTTCAAACCACCCCCAGTCGTCAATCTCAACCAAAACCAAGGTGAAGATGTCCCGCAGATCTGCACACGGTCTGCAATCTAACAGCATCTAAGGAGATGCAAGCCAGCGACGTACCCTACGTTCCTGGCCCTGTCCACGCTTGCTCTCTGCAACTGATTACGTGTGTTGGGGCATTGACCACAGATTGTTCTGCATTGGTTTTCCTACGCATGTGAGCTATCTTCAGTCCCGCGATAATACCATTGCACTTGATTTAATCACTGCCAGCTGCGGATGGCCTTGGCTTCCGGGCGCTCCCGTTTTTCAAGACATCCGAAACGCCCTTGTAACTTTGTTATCCTTGCACTGCTGTCCGCAGGTGCCGATTTGGGCCACGAGATCCGTGGCTGACCACTTTAATGCTATCAATAATGAATGACAGCGGTAAGAAATTGGACCAGCATACACCTGACTCCCCTCGTTCCCTTAGCTTGACCGCCTTCACTATGAAGCCTCTGAAAAGCGTTTATTGACCACCAGGCTCTTGGTCTCTTGCAATGTCTTGACCCAGCCTTAAACAGCATCCTTCTGAGGCTGATTGCCTGCCTTGGTTATGCTTGTACAGGGTTCTCGATCGAGACATCTGAAAAGCACACTTATACCCTGCATAGCATGGGTCCGCCGGACCTTTAGACCCTTGCGGTCCGATGTCATACTTTACGGCTTTGTGTCTGGAGAGTAACGTATCCGCGGATCCCTTGGCGATTTCGACTTCTTTTTTGATGTGTCTGCTTCTGTGACACAACTTGCACATTGGTCAAAGCGGGGGAAACTGTAATCGTTCTGACACAGAAGCGCTACGGTGAACCGGATTAGTACAATCTTCAAAAACATCTTATGTCAGCAGTAAAGGAAACCACCAGTTAAAAAACCCGGTGAACTTGGTTTGCTCCGCAGCACGCGATGAAGTTCCCGTAGCGCACGACATACCCATTTGCCATCGAAAGTGTCGCCAGTCCCTTGCTGGCCGAACCATTACAGAGCTACGTTCTGACATATGTAAATACCATTCTAGCCCCAGGAGGAGAGGTACATGAGAAGGCAATACCCTGAGATGTGATTAAACCTGAGCAATGCCGACTAGTACATATTATCCGCCGTACACCAAAATGGTGATAATATCTTCCCCTTGGTTTAGCGTGAAGGAATGCTGACTGACTCCAGTACATCCATGCCATCCCGTGGACGCACCGTCGGTGAAGTCGAGTGAAATGGCGTCCGATAATCGAACTACACCGACATTTGAGATTTGTTTGATACTTTCAGGTCAATCCCAAGCCGGCATCTGTGAGAGTTCAGCTATTCACAAACACAAACGTCATCCGACGTTAGAAGTTGAATGAACTCACCCGAAAAACGTCGTCCCAGTGCACTTTGCCCATAAAAGGCGGCCCTGTCGTCTCGAGGTATGACACTAGAGTAGGATCCATCACCCCAGCCCGCAGGTCAACACGGGCCAGATGCAACGATCTATTGAAATCAGAATTAGCGTAAAGAAAGACGGCTGGTTATCCCTCCAGCCTCCGTATCTCTAAAGCGTTACTTGATCTGCCCAGCCCCACACACAAAGAGCGTAATGATCTACAGTTACGCGAGGCGACATAAGCAACAATGTCGGAGTTCGTTAGAGGGCTAGATAACTCTCCTCCCCCTCTGTAGTTGCTGAGTGGATCTTCTTCATCGATCAGAACTCCGTATCCGTGTTTCGGAACGCAATATAAATACCGACTTTTGGCCACTCTGGGTAGAATTGGATCGCTGAGTTACTCCATACTCGACGATATCGTGTTCTTCATTTTGGAAATAAATCTCGCATGGTCATCGAGAGGGCCTCAAAATGACATACTTTCCACGACAATACCTAATTTCACAGCACCATTATACTGCCAAACCAGCTAAGTCGAGGCAATATCGCAACAGGATTGTACAGCTGACGACAGCACACCAAGGATCCCTGCGGCACAGCTTTATTAGCCGTTGAGAGTACTCGGAAATATCCCCCGAGGGTGGTATAGCACGTACCAAATCCTGAAAAGCGCCTTGTATAAACACAATATTTTCCGAATGGTAAAATTCTCGTCCAGAAAGTACACCTCAACGTCGTCACAATCTATGGGCGTTAGACTCAGAAAAAAAATAGAAATTCTATTGCAGGCGGGTGACGATCTCACAGTCCCACTCAGTGGCAGCAATGCCTGTAAACTTCGGCTGCTCTTCTGAAATTCGAACAACAAGGTTCCAATTATCGTCATTAGGAAGATGGGCGGAGACTGCTGCGTGAAATGTTCCAAGAGTCGTTTAAGTGGGAACATCGATCAATATACAGACTACTTACCGTCGATCAGAATATTAGCCTTCACTATCTTGGAAAAACAAATCATGTCGCCGAGGGACGTCCACATCTGGACAACCACTCATACATCAAGTGCCCCATCATACAGTCTGGTTGGACAATGGCTCGTAATTTGGCCATGTACCCCAACAGACGCGTCTTTCGCGGATTGTGCCATCTTCAGTCTGGTAGAATATCGATCGTAGAAAAGCTAAGATCACCCCACTAAGCAAAGTGATTCAGAATTCAGTCATGGTCAGAAAGAAGCTGATAGTACATACCGTAACAGCACATAGCGTACTGTTCGGAGCTACCTCGAATCGCAAAGCGCCTATAAGACGTCAGAAGCTGAAGCACTGGAATACCAATAACAAGACAACCTGCGGCGCCACCCTCTGCCATATCAACGACATCTGAGGTGTCCAATAAAAACTAAGATTGTACAGGTCGTAGTGGAGACACTTATACGCTCGTTTGATGATTTTGCAGCGTCAAGAGCATCCACGGAATATAGCATTGTAATCCCTCTCGAACATCCCCATTGGCAGTTTTGTGTAACTACCGATATCATCAAACGAGTGGTCGGCAGACATTGCTACACTCCTCTGGGAAACCAGTGATGAGCACAAGTATTGCAACGAAGACGTGGATATACACGTACTAGAACCCAAGGGCATGGCTATTGGTTGAAAAAGGTGGCTGCGATGGGGTCTTTCAGGTTGGCCCAACGACTGTGTATATATGACCTTCTGCAGCCACGGATAGGGGAAAACAGCATAAGCCCGTTCAACCACCATCCATCAAAGATTCGAAGACGCCAAGGTGCCCATCAAGTTCCGAATAGAATCTTCGGGCGGGATTTGGTTCCTAGTAACTCGTCTGTAGATTTCGAATCTTGACAAAGGGTATCTGCTGACCTTGGAGGGCGAAAACTAGTTCGGGTGAAGATCGCTGTTCATTTCATTCTAGGGTACTTCATGAACCTCGATAGAAGCACAGCTGCTATCACTTCTGACAGCGGGCAATCGTTACATTGTTGCGAGAGCGCTGAACCATTAGCAAGCGAAACCAGGTCGTAAATGCCTACGCTCCGAGCGTGAAATTCGAAGTAACTTGAAGTACTTTGAGCTTTTATATGCTAGAAATAACATTGCGTTCGTGATCGGGTTGTGTGTGCGTAGCAAGAAGATCAGCAGATTAACCAAGGTCGCTATGGTTCATCGAAAGCTGAGATTTCCGAGTGGTATGTGGAGCTCTGAGGTCTTGGAGGTTAACGCGTTAACGCGTTAACGCTGAAGGGGGGGTGCGTAGGGGGGGGGGGGGGGTGACGGAGACGAAAGTTCCACGGACTATGAGGATAACGTGCGAACAACGTCACCGTACCACCGTGTAGCACATGACGGATACAGTACATATACACTGACACCATCTCCTACTAATCGACTGCCCTTCTAGTGTGCACGATGCAAAATAGTCTATTAGGGAATTTCGCATTCAAGGCGGCGCATTTCACCAACCCCAGAGTTATCAAAAGTTACCATTGAAGATTCGGATGAGCACCAAGATACACCACATGGAATCTCGAGAAGTTGGCGTGGAATACAAGTCAGGCGTTCTAGGACAGGGAAGAGGCGCAGGATGGTTAAGATTTCGAATGGGTTCCACTCGAGTGATTATTTCCAAGGAACGAACTGTAAAGTCCTTTGCCTCCCTTGGTGTGGGAACTACTGACTGTATCTGCGAAGCCTACCTGACTATCCTGGAAATAGTTTCAGAGTCCTCGCTGCATGAGATGATATCGATAAACCTTCGACTAAGAGCCGCCTTGACCATCGGACGAAGATGCGACAATTCCATTCTTTATTCGGTCGAAGGTATGCATGATTCGCAATGAAGTATCCTTTTTCGATTATACTTTGACTATTTTAGACACGGGCATTAAGGCATAACCTGAGCCCCATATCAAGCGAGCTGTCGAGCGATATCGAGTCTGCCTAGGGGAGACTAACCTGAGCCCTGAAGCCCGAAAAAGGTCCAACTTGTGAACGTGTCAATCTGGATGGTATTCCTATAACGACGTGAACTTGCAGCAGCATTGAGCACCAGGGTTATGACAGCGACAGCGGCAAGTAGGTCTATGGCGGGATGATTATCCAGTAATTCCCCCAGCTCATTCACCGTTATTAGCGGGGGCGATAAAGCTAGTGCTATGTAGCTCTATGCGCAAATCACCCATGCGGTCATCGCTGATACTGTGGAGGTTGTGAAAGCATCCATACAATCTAGAATCGTGGAAAGTTAAAATGTGAACCCTCTTCCTAGCGCGATTCGGATACGCACAATGCGGTGGTCATGGATGGTGCTATAGGGAATAAACGGACTCCGTCACACATTAGGAAGTCTAAAAGACGCAGTGCTCTGGTAGAATTCGTAGCAGAGGAAAAAATTTAGTTACGTAGGTAGGCGCTTGGTAAGGCGCCTGTAGGCTGTAGCAGCGCGACGCCGTACTTTTCCTTCCGTCCACCACAATCGTTTGATACTAGCACTTAGCATTGAAGCAATACCGGCTTCTACTTCCTCACTGTTGGTGCTGTAAACGCTCGAATTTTCGTCAATGCGAATAACCCGAGCATTAACAACGCTAATATATCCCCGACTTGCTTCGACCTGTTCTCTCTCAAGGCCTCAACAAATCTCTAACCATTAACATCCTCGAAACCCCTTTCCAAAGCTACTACTGAATGGCATGCGGTTGTCTCTGTGCGCACTGGTGAAGGGAAAAAATCATTGCTAAACGGTTTCATGAAGCTTTACATATATTTGAGCGTGAAGTTCCCGAAGGACCCGGAAGGACCCATTACTGGTTGCGGTATTTCCTCTTAGGGGACTTGAGGAAGATATGGTGTGTTATTGGACTAAGCATCTTCTTATGAGGCTCACACAATCAACACACAATAACAGTTCTCGTATCGAGCCGGGCTTGCCAGGCTACTGTCAAGTTGACGACCACATGAATTTTGCTTTTCGGCCCTCTCTTTGCTAGGGTTACAACATAATGTCGCTTCTGATTCGAGGGATATCGTTCTCGGCGATTAGGAGCAGCTAGATGGGTTGGAAGTCTTGTGTTCGGGGTATGGTTTAAACTCGGGTTCTTGGGGATTGGGTGGGCACAGGGCCTGGTAGAGTGGTTCGTGCTTCTACCAACATCGAACATGCTAACCTCATTTCCTTCATACTGGATTCTCACAGATTGCTCGGTTTATCTGCTCTTCAATGTGACAGCTCACTAGCACTAGCGAGCAGAACTCGGGTCACTCGACGCGCATTGTCAAATGACATCCCTTTTGTGGATCACTAAATGGACCTATTCAAACCGTTCTCTTCACTCGACACATTACGTCCCATCCTCCAATGCAATATATAAGTCCTCAAGCCGCCATACAATCTTCAGTATTCTGCTCTTTGCGTTTTACTTGCCATCATGTCTACGGATTTAGCTGCCGCTCGCAACGCCATTACCACAGTCTCGACTGGCCACCAGGTCAACGAGGATAGCTGGATGACGTGCGTCTCGTTTTCTTGCCTCATTGCCATATCGTTGTACTCACTGTTGGTTTGCGTTGTAGAATGTGGTGTTCCTCAAACTGGGGAGACCTGCTCCAGCCAGCCCCGTTGTCTATTGCCCTGCTGGGCTCCATTATGGTCATCGCTGCCTCCACGGATGACTTTTGTACGTGTCGACTGTGCCATTTCATCCTGCTTTCATTGATGCCTGTATTTTATGCCAGCTCTCGTGAACGCCGACGATCCGCAATATCAATGGAAGTATGCTACCCACCCCGGCTCGTTCAAAGCATGTCTCATGCAAATGGTGAGGAGGTTTCAGGCACACTGACGATTTATGCTGAATATATGGCAGGTCAGCGATGGTTATACCGCTTTTGGCACTGCGGACAACAGCATGACGCGCATTCAAAATGCCTCCAGCCAGCTTCCGCAGGATATCACAACTGCCGTACAGACCATCTTGAGCGGCAGCCCCAGCGAGGCAAGGACTATTGACCATCTTATTCTGACGAGCTCTCATAACACCTCGTCTACAGATTAGTGCATACCTTCCATCACAGCTCCAATCGATACTTGATCTCACCAAAATCTGTGTGTAAGTGGTTCTATTGATGAACATCGGGTTAACCGAACTCACATCCTTGTAGCACGGCTTCGAAGAATTGTGAGGACGGATTTCGTGATATCTTCAACCTCTCTACAGAATTGGTCGTTGCTTGTACCAATCAAGTAGGTTACATATGACGGGGAATCGTCCGCTTTCCGTATTTAAGGATCTGTCACAGGTTGGAACGACTGAACAGAAACTCAACGTCAATAACATGCAACTTCAAATCACTCAAGAACGCCAAAAGGCAGAGGAGGCAATGGTGGCATCCCTCAAGGAGAACACTGACATGATGAAGCAGGTACATTAGTAACATTCAAAATGAGTGTCCTACTAACTAAGGGATTTTCAGTCGTTTCAAAATGCTGAGAACAACTTCAATGACGCAGTCAAGAACGTTCCCAGCGGGTCAGTATGACCCGACCAATCTTTTTCGCCACCGAATATTGACAATGAACCCGAATTGCAATAGATGGGACTTGGTCGGCATGCAGGTTGTAGATAGCGCGACACAACTTTTGGTCTCGGCGGGTAATGCGTTTATCAGTATGGCAACCATTAAATCACAGGCCGCTAGTGCTGGTATCAACCTGGTTCAGAAGGCCACGGACAAGGTCGTGAACAATACCAGCTCTACAGGCAACAAATCGGGCCAGAATAATGGCACGGACAACAAGACTCCCGTTCAATCCGCTCAAGGTACCCAAGACGCTGCAGCTGCCCTCACCGATCCTGGTGCACTCCAAGCCCAAAGGGTCTTGACCTTCATCAACATTCTCCAGCATCTTGTCATAGGCGGCCCTAACAACGGACCTGATTGGGAGAGAATTCGCGGTGGTTCTATGGTCAGTCTGGTCTGCATCATTCCTGGGATCCAGGACTCATGATTTATGCGCCGGAATTCAGGGAAATGGAGGCTTGTACGTCAAGACGAGCCTGGAAGACATCCAGGGGCAACTAGGCGGGGCAAAGCCGCTATCTACCGATCTCCTTCCGCTAGTGCAGACTGCTATCACCACTATTACGAGTATCATTCAGATCGCCGGCACTGCTCAATCTGCAGATGCCAATGCCCTGGACAAATTCAAGTCTATAATCGATCAACTGAATACAAGTGTGCAGCAAGTGGTAACCAAGGCGAACTTGACCCTCCAGCAGACTGGAGGGTCGGCTAAGGGTCCTGCCAATGCTACGCCACCAACTCCTTCAACTGCGCAGTCGAGCAGCAACTCCGCGGTATGTTTTTTTAATTGCTTTATTTTCCACGTCACTAAGCTGAAGACATTTCCCCAAGAAATTGGCTGTGGAGAATGCAAAATTTGCGGTGAAACAGCGTCAACGTACTCTCAGTCGCTCGAGGCACTAATACACCTGCAGGTTGATCAAACTCGTGCCAATCTTCAAGCGGCTCGTGACGCATACAATCATGCTACAGCTCAGCTAGTGCAGCAGCAGGAAGAAATAAGCACATTGATCGGTAAACTTACCAGCTTGAAATTGACAAACGCTGGACTTCAGGCCATGCTTCCCGTCCTCAAGCAGGCTGTCGGCGCGTTCAGTAGTATGTCGTCTTGAAACATTGCTTGCAGCCTTGTCTGATAACGCAATCTACAGCGTTACAGGCACAATTTTCTCAGATCACCCAATTTTTCCAGAGTGTCGCTTCCCTAGTGCAAGATGTTCTCCAGCCATCTGTCTCTAGTTTTACTACGACCATACAACAAACTGCAACCCTCGGAGGGGTATCGATTTCAGGCATGTAGTTCATTATTCAAGAATGCCGCCACGCGACTCATCCCTCCATAATAGCTTTCAGTCGCAACCTTATTTACAACCAAATGATGCTGCCACTCCGTGTCAGCATGCTTTCGCAGAAGATTGCAGCAACGTATCTTGATGTTTCAGCCAATTACATTCTTCCCGCACAAAGGTTTTTGTATTTGTGTATGACACCTTCAGGTACATTGACGCGACTCTCGATAGGAATGTCGGGAGCATGATGCAATTCAGTACGGATACTAGTGATGCGGCTAAGGCGGCTTTGAAAGGCAGGTTGAATGCATGCTACACTATATACCTGCTCACATTAATGTCTTGCAAAGCCAAACTCGAAACTGCCCAAAAACAACTGCAGCAGCAGGCCAACGATGCCAGTACTCATATCCGAGATCTTGTAGCAAATGATCAGAAGGTCAGTGGCATGTAAGGTACCGCACTGCATCCTGTTGATACTCTTCCAGACCTTCGCCAGTAGCATCGCGACCCGGTTGACCGCTATAGAGACTACACTTCAGCCCGTTTTACCTGAGATCGCCCAGCCAGGTATGTCTTTACCGGAAACACAACGGATTTCAATGTTCTCATTATATCTCTGTATAGTTCCGAAGGTTATCGAAGACGTTGCAGCGACTCATGTCCAGGAGGTCACTACGAAGCGTGCGGAGGCTGCGAGCGAGAACCCCATGTACGACATGGACGATCTCATCTAGAGATGACTGGAGGTATCGTTGCCGTGAAGTCTAGTCGCGCCTATCTCTCGAACAATATGCGTTCTCGTCTTGGTCTTGGTGTAAAAATAGCAAAATCCTTGAAATACTCTGTACTTGCGTCCCGGACTATTGTTCATTGTGTCAATAAAGCAATTTATAGTTTGCACAACCTACTATTGGATCACACGAATCAGAATGTTTGTCGCGGAATAATACGATTGGTAAAGTAAACACAGAGCTCAAGGTATTTACTTATACGTACGGTGTCCCCAACATGCTCGGGAACAGGTATAAAGATATCCTCCTGTGGGCAATCGTCGAAACCCCGGTCAATTGCTCTGGTACGGTGTAACGCCCGCCGAAGATGTAGATGACATTTCCCGCACAGACGACATTGTGGAGGTATCTCGGAGGCCATCGTCACTGAATGTGCCAAGTCCTTTTGGCGATGTCCACGATCATGAGTATGGATGATTGCTGTGGAAGGTCTTCGTATAACATGGAGGAAGAGCGGAGGAAGAGGCTGCTGACATGCTTTGAAAGATAAATTATCTAGCTGATATGATACGGGTTGAGGAGTTAGTACAAAGATTCAAACAACGACGGGACTTACAGTATCCCATTTTCTCTCTCTCAAATCCGGATCAAAAGTAATTTTGCGTGGTCGTCACAGCTCAGTATACATAGTCTTGATTCAAGACTTTATTATCGGACGCTGCAGGTATTCGCTGATAATAAACAGTATACAGTCCTTCTCGCTCTTGGTCCATTCGCTCTAATTTTGGGTGCAGGGAAACGAGTCGTAAAGTGAATGCTTGCCCAAGGGTCGACTTTGGATTTGAGAGCGCCCTGTTGGACGATCGTCGCAAGGTTATATCTGCATGGTAGCGATAGATAGATATCGGTGAGGCCAGAGCGATTCTCTGATGAACTGTCCTCAAACCGCTGTGCTTCCCCCGGGGACGTGAATGGTTACGTGGTTCTCATCCTCGTCAAGGGAGAAATCCAAGTCCGAGTCCAAATTGACGTTCGGCATGTGTACTCTAGGCTTGGAAGCGAAAATGGACATATTGGAGGCACGGGCACAAGCTTGTTTTCGGGTGTTCGTTGACGAGGCCTGGGAAGAGTTGACTCCCATCATCATCCAACGGCAACAGGCCTGGTTCAACGTTCAGTCTGGCTCTAGGATAATGTGAGTTTTTACATTGGTACCTGCTCCTTAACTGACCCTCAAGCCTAGCCCACAGGTCTGTTCCTTTGGTTGACTGTTCCAGCTCGAGAAAAGCGACACACAAAAGTTCAGATTCGTCGCGGTCCACGTTGTTTATGGGAGTTGGAAAACTATCAATAGTATGTCTCTCTCTTTTTTGCCTAGCCAATTAAACCTGATCTTCGTTCTGCAAGTACCAGTTATGGAAAATCTCGGGTTATATATCGTATAAGACTGGCCCTTCACTCGACCCATATTGTATCATATCGCAGATAGCAAGAATGAAACGTTGGACTATCAATTCCTTTCCCCCCCTAAATCCCAGAAGAGATCTCATCACCAATATCGCTCCAATACCAGATCCCTAAAACCATCACCGCAAACAACCATGATGGTTTGGCGTTCTGTATTTGACCAAACATTCTCATGGATCCCTCGCATCGCATTCGCGGAGCGCCGCAAGATTTATTGCCCTGGATGCTGTTCTTTTAGGCCCTGATGGACATTGTAGTAGCACGTATCGGTGCACGTACTCAAGCAGAATTCCTTCAAGGCATGTGAGTAATGTTCTCCCAGCTTTTGACGCTGCTATTCATCCATATCCCAAAGGACCACCTCGGTTGTACCTATGCGCCGTGCCATTGTCATTCCCAACTAAGGTTATATGTGATCTAAAATCACCTGCTTTGAAAGCACTGGATTGTTTATCGCACCGAATCTCTTGATTTCGACTCTAATGGCAATAGGAATAGTATATATGATGGTGATGCTCAGATGTTCCTCACCCCGTAACTGATGTCGACGGTTCCCGAGAAATTTCTTGCCTCCATTACTGTTGAGCAGACCATCGTATGGCCAATTTCTACATTATCGGTGAGTCTAACGACTACTTTTGCCCTAGCTTAGCTAAATCTCGCCTACGTTAGGCCATGTATCTTGTATACGGTACGTCAACATTAACGTCCATTTGGAGAGTCGAGGTTCTTACATTTCTTCGGTCAGGCTTCTATGTTCTGCTCTTTGGGACATACGTCTACATGACATGCAATAACGAGCGCATCGACAAAAGGCGCAGAAAAAGTCTTTATTTCGTCCTGACCACCACTCTCTTTGCGATAACAACCGTCTACGTGGTCATCGAAACTAGTTACTGGGTCCATGCTTCCATCGTTCGCTTCAATATCCTAAAAAACGAGGATTTCGACCTGTTCATGAGATACCAGACCTGGGATGATGTTCAGCGAAGACTCGGCTTGTAATGTACACATTTCCCGTTTCGTTTCCTGGCGCTGATTCGGCGTTATCTAGCACGACTTCGGAATTGGCACCTGTTGTTCTCAAGTAAGTCGTTTCACAGCGCTGATTTCCAAACTCGGTTTACAATACAATTGATCTAGTATCCTGGCAGACCTGATGCTTGTTTGTATTACCGCATCTTACGTCTCGTGCGCGTTTCTCACTTGATATCTGCTATAGATTCACCGATGCTATTGTATCTGGGATTCTAACAAACTGGTTGGGGTTCCGTTGATCGTAATCTCGGTCCTTGTAAACGGTATGTGTACTGATTGTTGCCATCCATATCGTTCATTGAAAAGTTCTAGCATTGGGGCTTGTTTGGGCTATCCTGGAAGCGGTCGGTTTGAATGCCCTGGCGCGGGATCCGAACGCAGCGAGTCTGTTACCAGACGGAGAGACCATCGGTATGGCGTACATTATCAGTAGTACTATCAGCAATCTTATCATCACTCTGTTAACTGGTGCGTGGGTCGGAACTCCTGCGAATCATTGCTGATAGTATGGACCATAGCCGGTCGTATTTGGTGGATTCATCGACAATTCCGCCTACAGGCTACTAGTGTATACACAAGCGACAAGTTTGTTCAATCGGTTTCCAGATATATGTGGGTCTACGCAATTTCGAGTGCTCGCTGAATATGCTGCTCATAATAGATACTTATCTTCTAGACTTGAATCTGGGATCCTCTATCCAATCATCAGCGTGATAGCCTTGATTTTGTCAAATACGGTATCAACCGCTGAGTTTCCCTTCGATTTTTCACCCCTGGTTGTCCTCAGTGCTGTAAGATACATCTTCGATGCATGTTGACTACTCTCATTCCTTTGATACAGGGTATTGCCCCGACTCTCATTATGGTTCGGGCCCTATCTGGCAAGAATGTCGAGAGCCTGCAAGAGGCTGTCTCCGAAATTCGATTCAGTAGTCAGCTAGCGCAGCAGAGATCTGAAGGGACTACTGCTGCAGAGTCTCAGGTGCAGGTTCGTTCAATCGGATACCCGGGCGTTGTAGACGGAAGTGGAGTGGGCACTGAGAAAGAGATGGTCGTCCCCGTGTAGCTCGATACAACGACTGTTTCTTCAACATTGTGATACAATTACTATACAACCGGCCTAGCGCATAAGGACCTTTTGCTTCCATTCGACAAGCATCCTCTCTCTGGGATTTACTGACACTATTACAAAGATTCAAGACTAAAAGTAGCGACACGCTGCGAGTGCATATATACAATTGTTCATACAGTGTTTCTTCAGACCGATCTCGGTGGCCTACCCATCCAAATCAAATGTCACCTCGAAGATGGTATCGAGACGGTCTCCATCATCCTTGGCGAGAACGTATGTTTTCCCTGCGACGACTACATAACCAACAAATGCCCTTGACGCGCCCATTTTCACGGTGCCGGCAACATTCCGCTTTCTCGTACAACTAGCATTCTTGACTCCTAGCGCGCGAGTCCCGCTGCCGGAAGGGGGAAGGGGGTATTCAAAGAATTCATACTTGCTAGAGTCGTAACTTAGAAGCGCGAATATTGCACTTCCTTGGGTAATAGTAACGACGTCGTAGAATCCCGCATCATCTTCAAACGGATTTGTGGGTTTGGGCGTCGTATACCATTTTGAAAAGCGTCTTGTCTGTGGGTTGAAGAACCAGAAGTCGTTTACATCCAAGTTGCACTAGGTGAACGGAGAGAAATCAGCTCTATACACGATATGGTAGCTCGAAGAAACCTACAGAGGTGCCTTCGCCGGACATGCCTGGTGTTAGAAGAACCGAGTTGTTGTTGGGCATGGCAAAGGCTCCCAGCGAAAAGCCGAGATTTTTCACATCTTCTGGGTAGGCATTATCCCTCTCCTTCCAGTTCCATGTGCTGTTGTTGGAGTTGAATCCCAAAACAGCATAGGATTGAAAAATATCCTCCGGAACACAAGTTGCCCAGTTTTTGTAGTCGTAATTATCATCGAAAAATCCTGCAGGGAGCGAGCGACGACCACCAAAGATGAAGAGATCGTTGTCGCAGCGGACAATAGTGTGGTAATATCGAGGAGGAGGAGCACCACCATCGGCACTGAGGGCTCTGAGGATCCTCCATGTTTTGAGAGATAAGTTGACGATGAGTATCGTCATTCGCTCGCTGTCATGAGGGAATCGTTGGGAGTCATTGCGAGGAGAGTCACCGATCCATCCACCAACTATCAGCAAAAATCTGTGCTGAGTATTCACGTCTCTGAAACAGTGTAGTTTTGTTGCATAGCAAGGCGGAAGAGCCTGCTCACGCCCCTCGAAGTATAGACTGTCAATCTATAGATGTTTAGATGAATGACGCACTAATAGAATGATAGACTTACAGACGTATCCCAAGTTTTTGCCTTCACATCAATACAAAAAAGCTTTGAACTTTCGTCGCTGGACACCAGCGTGTAAATTTTTTCGTCGTCGTGGTCTATAGCCGTCCGAATGCAAATGTCTGGGATAACGGGGGGCTCATCCATGCCTGATGGCAATGATAAACCAAATGCCTCTCCAACCGTGACACGGTCGTTGTGCGGAGTCGAAGACGCGGTGCTCGATCGCAGCCTGGAAAGGGCGCGTCCAGAAGCTGACTTTCGAGACGATGCGGTGGCGGCGACACAACGGCTTCCAAGGGAAGGCGCTGACGTTGGTCCTGTGGTTGAGGTTCGATTTCTGTGAATGGTCTTCTTTCGTGCGCGAGTATTCGTGCCACTCTCAATGTCGTCCAACTCTGTCAGAGACGAGTCAGAGTCATCGCATGTTGTCTGTTTTCGTTCTCGAGCTCTTTTGCGGGTAAGCATAGCCTGATAATGAAACAGTTCGTTACACAAGTCGAACTTGGGGAAAGCTGAACGACTCACCGTCCGAGTCTTTCTCAAGAGCTGAGTGATACGTTGAGAATCGGGGTCAAGTTGTGAATGAATTAGTAAAGAAGGGTTCAGGGTTCAACAACCCTCATGGAAATTGAGTTTAAATCTAGTTACCTAAAACGGTCCAACATAGGAAAAGCGTGTCATTCATACTCACGCCGCTTTCCACGCAGTCATTTCTGCCCCGTCGAGACCTGGATTACGATGAGCATCCAAAGAAGTTAAGTACCATACAACAATTCAAGCACGACATCGCCTTAGACCATTCAGATGACGGTTCCACCGTGGTGTAATGTATTCTCAGCACACATGCACATGTAGACCTCTGATCAGAAAAAATGTAGAGACATAGGAGATACATGTGTCATAGGCGTAGCATACGTCTATACATGGTGCATTTACTATGGAAAACTTGTTAGCTCGTATGATAGAGATATATCGCTGAAAACCTACATCAACCATCTCAACATCAGCAGCCTCCTTCGACCTGTTCTTCCTGTCCAAAATAGCTCTCCTGTCCTTGTCGAGCTTGATGGTGGTGATGACAACGTTGGAGGGGTGAATGCCGATTTGAGAGGAAGCACCGTTTGACTTGTCCCTTGCTACCCTGTCGACGTGGATAACCCATTTCTTTCGGTAGACTTGGGTAACCTTTCCTTCACGGCCCTTGTACTTTCCACGAACAATACGGACTTGGTCGTCTTTTCGGATGGGGAGAGAACGGGTCTGCAAAACATGAGAATTTTAGACATGGGTTCCATGCTTGATATCGGTTGGACCATACGTTGTATTTTGCCCGCAAATCCTTGGACAATGCGCTGGACATGATCTTTCTGCGGATGGAGGAAGGAGCGGAGAAGTGGGCCTTACGGGCCTTGCGCCGTGAAGAGGAAACATCTGCGAATCAAAATGTTAGCGTTCTGGCTACATCCAACCCCCAGCGACCCAATCCAACGAATCCGTCCAGCAAAACTTCCTTCAAACTGAGAATCTAATACTTACCAGCAGAATACTTCATTTCTGAGGCCTTTTTGGTGTGAATTGGTGTCTTGAGGATGCCCGGCGTTGGCGTTGTCCTGCGAGGCCTTGTCTTGTCGGTGTCGTTGAATCGTGGGAATTGATCCAAAGTTCTCTTGCCGCGTTATGTCATCAACTTTACGCCGCTCTCAAACCTTCTCAGACTAGCACCTTGCTCGCAAGTCTTTAATCTCATTTCTCGCTGTTTTATCACCTCGAAAAAGGACAGCCAGGATTCTATTACGGTGGCCAGATTTTGAGACCAGATCTTGCGACGAAATGCCTCTAAGAATCCGAAGCCGCAGCCAGCCTTCATGGTCGCGGTATGAGCACTGGCGCAGCCGATACTGACCGGGACAGTTCGTTGATCACCTTTGCATCCGAATACGCGGGCATGATTCCTCAAATGCATCGCCTTCGCAAGCGCCCAAATCCCCAGAGCACCGACAAGAGTATCCTCCTGCATAACGCCGTAAAACGTTCCAGGCTGTCTCGCAGTCACAGTCTGGATTGGGTCGACACCGTAGTCATATAGCATGCGCCTAGCGCGCATCTTCGTCTCCACAGAACCAAACATCTGCTCTCAAGGTCGCAGAGGTTGCGGGATCCTACAACTAGTCGTTTTCCCATCATGTGGGATTTTGGATTTCCGATGGTCGTTGACTCGGACCACGAGGAGAAGAAGTTATACGTACTCGTGGCAGACGAAGATGCACGTTAACGCTGCCTCGGTATACCTAGTAAAACGCGGGACTGTATGTAGGTTTGGTTTTGTATGCCTCATCCTGCAGGTTTTCAACTCAAATTTCACCAGATCAGTGATCTGGAATATCGCGCTATTTGAACACCGTCGGACAAGTAAGAAGTATATCCTCATTTTTGGAGGGTGTATAGGAAACCCTCGATGCGCAAAGCGGTCTAGTTTCACAGCCAATTTTCAACCACTGTTTCAAAACGAGCTGGAGATGTCCTCAAGAGGCTCACCGCCCATATTCCGTCCCTTCTTTTGACACAACAGGCGTGGAAGGTGTCTAAAGAGCCGTATCTCCACCGCGCTGTGAGA
Source organism: Paramarasmius palmivorus (assembly GCA_037176845.1). Taxonomy (NCBI): domain Eukaryota; kingdom Fungi; phylum Basidiomycota; class Agaricomycetes; order Agaricales; family Marasmiaceae; genus Paramarasmius; species Paramarasmius palmivorus. The sequence continues at coordinate 19,614 of JAYKXP010000286.1, read as the reverse complement.
CCCAGATATTTCAACAGAGGTCTCGTCATTGACTCCCAGGTGACGAATATTTGGAGTACCAAAAAGATCTTTCAAGTTCTAACGGTGGAAACGACGGGTGAGAGGGAATCGGTATGTTCAAATTTCAGGATATCGATAAGATTCTCTTATTAGACAGCCAGGTTTAGGTCTCAAAGGCTGTCTCTTATTCAAAGCAGTTACGGGCAGATTCATGACCTGGAAGACCATCGGCTTGGCCATGCCCGAAGGCGAGGCCTTTGGTACGATTCCTTACGCATCCAGTTACTACAAAGGATATTCAGATAGCGTCATCTTCGTTCTCTACCGTGACCTTGACAATGGCACCAACTTGAACACCGAGTTCTTTCATTACAAACGACGACAAACTTTGTCATTCTGGAGGAATCGATTACAGCATGGTCACAAAGAGGCCAGCCGTGAATGGAGCGGCTACGAACAGGCTGTTTGTGACTTGTGCCTTTTAGCGAAGGACGACAAGGACGAGGTAGACACGTTGATTGAGGTTCATTTCGACCTTGTAGGGTTATTGTTTGGGGTCTCTTGGCCTACAATCCAATTCAGAGCACTCCAGATGCCTGAGGACAAAGGAATGAAAAGGGAATATGGGGTGAATTCTATACCTCTTGGGCCTGGAACAGATTCATGGTGGTTGTTTGAGCTCGTGTGAAGTGATTCAAGTGAAATATGTGTTTATCCTAGAAGCACACAATGAACGTATGATCATTTGCAACGTGTATGCTAGAAAGAATCTCTTCGCATATGAAAGAAAGAACAAGTTCAAGGTCAAAGGCAGGCTCCCGGAGCCGCAGGGAAAATTTTACGTCAAAGCGCGTGACTGAGTTTGGATCAACTTATCTAATAATCCATCCATCGCAGAAGGCCTTTCAACTTTTTCTTCTCTTCCAACCAACTTGTCGTCCAAGCTCGCCATGTCTGAGGGTCAAGCTCAACAAACCATCCCTACTTTCAAGCTCGTTCTTGGTACGTTCAATTCGCTCGAAAAATGTTCGAGCTGACGCGATTTTCAACTCGACTTTTTCATTCTCAACCTCTTGATCGATATCGCATTCTCTCTTTGAAAACGACCCTCATTTCGTGTCTAGTTGGTGACGGTGGTACCGGAAAGACCACTTTCGTCAAGGTGAGCAACTTCATTTGCATTCGTGCGACAAGGATTCAGGCTGATCGTCTCTTTCTTGTGCAGCGCCACCTTACTGGTGAATTCGAAAAGAAATATATTGCCACTCTCGGTGTCGAAGTTCACCCTCTATCCTTCTCAACCAACTTTGGTACCATCTGCTTCAACGTGTGGGATACCGCTGGCCAAGAAGTGCGTTTTGTCTTTGTGCCTTGAAAAAAAAACCAATGTCCTAATCGACAACCTGCTTTTGCTCTATATAGAAATTCGGTGGTCTCCGTGACGGATACTACATCCAAGGCCAATGCGGTATCATTATGTTTGACGTCACATCTCGTATCACATATAAGAACGTCCCTAACTGGCATCGGGATTTGGAAAGGGTGTGCGAGAACATTCCTATCGTGCTTTGCGGAAACAAGGTCGATGTCAAGGTGCGTTCATATTTTGTATACCTGCGATGTGGCGAGGCTAAGATCTTGGCGATGACAGGAACGAAAAGTAAAAACTGGAGCTGTCACTTTCCACAGAAAGAAGAACCTCCAGTACTTTGAGATATCGGCCAAGTCAAACTATAACTTTGAGAAGCCCTTCTTGTGGCTTGCGAGGAAGTTGGTTGGGTGCGTTGCAGGTTTCCTGTCGTCTATCATAAAAGTGGTACTGATGCGCGTCATCGACCCAGAAACCCAACCTTAGAATTTGTCGCCGCGCCTGCTCTCGCCCCTGCCGAAGTTGCCGTCGACGCTGCTCTCATGGAGCAGTACAACCGGGAGTTGGCACAGGTTTGTATCCTTCTTTATGTCCTCGCCGTCTCGTTGCTGATGAGTCACGCATCTAGGCCGAGGCTGTTCCTCTGCCCGAAGAGGACGACGATCTGTAAACATACACTACCTTCACACAATTCACGACTGCTTTCTCTCTTCCTGTTCTTTTAAGAAGACTTACATCATACGTACAATGTGCCACCACCATCCACCATCATCAATCGTACTCTCCTTAATTTCGATGCTTTAGTGATGTTTGTTGGTTGAATATTAGTTGACTGAATCGATGGAGATCCACAAAGTCTTGTTTGAGCTCTTGGTGTTTGTTGGTCGCCAAAGTCATGGCCGTCATGTCTTGTATGTGTCCATTCGCGCTGTGTCGTTTCTTATACGGATAAGGTGACTGCTCTATTACTATTGATAGGGCTCGGGCATACTGATACAAGCACTTTACACCTGCTCCAACCTAGTCTTGCATACACATCTGCGAGTTCAGAAAATAGTTAAATAATATAAACCGAGCTCAGTACCACTGGGCCAACGTGAGAAACTAAACATCACTTCCTCCGTCACCGCCATGTCCGACACCAAACCTCGTTCCTCCAAACTAAAATTCAAAGGCGACAAATCTTCGCACAAGAGCAAAAAGCGAAAACGCGACCATGAAGACGGCGAAGAGATTGGTCCAATATCCAGTAAACGCAAAGGCAAAGGCAAAGAAGACACTACCGACCCAGAATCATGGGTTTTACCCGAAACACCAGAAGAAATCCGTGGTCCGACGTGGATTATACATCCGTCTGACCCAAGCTGGATCAGTATCAACTTTAATTCGACGACGAATAGGGTCGTGATTGCTTCGTTGGATAAGGATAAGGGTGAAGACGACGATGAACAAGGTGAAGGACAGGGAACGGGGCTGTTGGATAGAACGCCGACGGATGTTGCACAGGTATGTCGCACACATAGTCTTCTCGGTGGGAAGCCTGTATTGATTGGAACTTTTAGGTATGGGTAACAACACGAGTAGCAGGCTCACCTACAATAAATATACGTTCTGGTACTGGTGAAGGCAAATTCCTGTCTTGTGATGCCCATGGAATCGTTTCTTCCGACAGAGATGCACGAGGGCCACAGGAAGAGTGGACGCCTGTCATTCTACCAGATGGAATGGTGGCCTTTCAAAATATCTACGAGAAGTATCTTGGGATAGACGAGGTAGCCGGAGGTTCCATACAGCTTCGCGGAGACAGCGAGGAAGTCGGTTTTAATGAGAGATTCTGGGTCAAGGTCCAGTATAAATACAAGAAGGAAGCGAACGAGGAAAAGAAGAAGAGCAGCTTGAAGGATAGCGGTATGGAAGGAGTGACGAAGATTGACGAGACCGGGACGAACAAGCTTTATCAAGCTTGGGGAGCGGGGAGAAGTATAACCTCTGCTGAAGACAAGAAGGAGGTATGTGCTACTGTTTTCTATTATACTCTGGTGCTGACATGATGCTTGACCAGCTAAAACGTGCAAAGAAAGAGGGGAGGCTGGCAGAAGCTTTGTTGGACAGACGCAGTAAACTGAAGAGGTATGTTATGCCCAGATTCCCTTCTTGTGTCTGTGCTCAATACACTCTCCCAGTGATCGATTCTGTTGACTTGTTTCGATTATTGAGAGGATAGTTGTGTGTATACATATTGAAGAATCAACCGAGTCAAAACCAGGCCTAGCCTTTGTCTATCCAGGTAGATCCTTGACAAAGGTCGAAAAAGGGGCTAACCTTCTGTTGACGGCTACGCGCAATTTCTATCGAGTCAATAAAATCATTCGGTGATCCTGATGACGAAGACATGCGTGCGTTCGGAGTCCGGCTCGTATGGGCCATTCACCGCCTTCGTCAACATGAGCGTACTCGCTGCTCAACGCGACCTGGAAGGTGATTCACTGGCAGGTGGCACACTGTACTGATAATCACGATTAAGCAAGATTCTCCATTCGTTCACCGTCGTGCGTATCTAGTTCCATGTACCGCACAGCATTTACTGAAAACGTTTCTCAAGACTCTGTCCGAATCAGCCTTCACGAGCGTTACGGTGGCGCGCTAATCAGTTGGCTGCAGCTATAAAGCAGCCTACATTCAGTCTATGATGAACTCGGCTTCATCTTGTGCCATCATTTTCCCAGCCTCATCAGACATGAGTTTCGAGAACTCATCGCACTTCACTATCAAGGGCGAGCCTTCATTCAACGTCGTTCATAGAGACCAACTCAATGTTGGCACTATTCAACTCCTTGGCCAGACCGCTGCAAAGCGGACGGAGTATGATGAGGTGAGCTTGATTGGCCAACGAGGTTCTGGTCATGGTAGGCTCAATAGAGACCACAGTTTGAATATGTTAAACGTGGGCACGTCATCGCACTGAAGGAAATCCATTCTATGGACATTACCCAGCTAAAGTGGAACAACGGTGCATTTCTTGTACGGGACAGAACCCGGAGAAAGACATATAGCATCGATGTGATTGGTCAGCAACACAAGTTTACTGCGCTCGTATACGAAGGCGGAGATGCCCGTCGTGTTTGGGAAGAAGACTTTCAGGAATGGTCGCGCACTAGGTTCTTATCTACGTACCGAGGAATAGCATAACGTTGCTAAACAGCGGACAGGAATACAGAATCATGGCAACTCTATGGCATAAATCGTTCGAATATCCCGATGTTGATCTTTCATCATGGTGAGTGTTCTTTTGCTGCACCATACCAACTACGGGACAAACGTTTTGCAGACCTAATACCTTTGGCACATTTCTATGAGCATTCCTTTTGGAAAAATATCTATGTCAATTTGCTAAAGGTCAGGGTGAGGTTCGCTGATTGATTCTGCTGCTTACGTTTTGCAGGACCAAGTGAATTGTAAAACTGGGAGTAACATATGGGTGGCTACAAATACAGGCCTCCTCTGCAATGGACCTGATGGGCCCCCTATTCCATTGTATGGTGCGGGCAAAAACGGCGATACTACTTCTGTCACCGTCCCTTTGACGGTGGATATGCTCGATGACGACGTGATCTTCAACTTTTTCCTACAACTCGAGTGTAAATCCTTGCACCGTTGGCTCATAGAGTCAGCTTACTGGCAGCGATCCGGTCTCAAAGTGACTCACATACTTCGAACGCCCTCGGATAACTTTACGATCAAGGATATGGAGCGAGAACAGCGTGTTCTCGGGTCATTCTTTCCAGATGTATCGTACCAAAAGCTGGCCGATGCTGTACACGGGCTGCGTTTTGACACTATATATTCAACCAAATTAGATGCTGTCGCAAGATGGCCGCAAGTGGCAGGTTTGTCGTGGCGATGGGACTGGGGTCGGAACTGGGTGACTTCTGGGCTCAACGAAAGAACTGCACTTGGTGATGGAATGCTAAGGTCAGCTCTTTAGTGATGTTGCACTTGGAGGCTAGTACTAATTCTTCCGCTAGGTTTACATTAACTACCTCTGGTGCACACCACGTCCAAGTCTGGGCTCGCTTTGATCCTGGACACGAACTCGGTAAGAGTTGGCTATCGCAGTTTCCGCGCTGCGAGAATCGTGATGATCTGAGTTATTTTGGTGTGTGCTGCTCACTCTATGCGTACAGCAAGGGTTCACCATGTCTCTCCTTCGACGGTAGTTATTGTGCCAGGATTATTGTCCCTGCATTCGACTCAACGCACCGGCGAGTACAATGGCCTTGCATGCTTTTTCAAGCTTTGCGATAACGATGTACCTCCACCAATCTACCTCTTTCTCTGCCCGTTGACTATCAAGACCGCTTTCGAAATGACCTCATGGAAGGATGGATATACACGGCCCTATTTTTGGTCCTTGAGCGAGACAGGTGAATCAGAAATGACAGCGGATGAACTCGAGGAATGGGATGTTCCCGAGTTGAGCTCGTCGTCTGCGGTCCACGTCTATCTGTGCTCATGGTCCCCTTCTATCTACGCCATCCTACAAAATTGGCAAGTTGCCCAGGGCTTTGACCCTGCTACTGCCGAATTCGCACGTTATCTGAAATTAGCGGAGCTCGAGGTTTTTGGGACAGGAAACCGATTTGAAGAGATGGCCGAAGAACGAGGTAGGATCTTTGGGTACAATGGCCATCGTAAATCGAGTCTTATTTCATCCAACAGGAGACAGACAGTGATTCATGTGTCCGGCTTGGACGAATCTTGGACTTTCAGTGACCAGCCGGGGGTTGTCGGCGACCTTTCCTCCTGCCTCTAAACCATGGATCATCCTGTTTTCACTGGGTTAAGGGGGCAAATTGACCTTTACAGATTTGTAGTACAATTACAACACACGAGCTTTTTATCTAAGGGCATACTGAATACAAACATTAGGTTAGGGAACACGAGTCACTGGAAATTAGAAAACGAATGCAGTCAAATATCAATAGGTTCAAGCTTTCCAGTGGCAGCTTCAGTGGCGATCGCGATGGCAGCAGTCATCAAGCTCTTAGTCGCCTCTTCCAAAAGATGTGCCATGGCCCTGGATTCCTGGTCCCTGTCGGAGGTGTTCTGCATGACATGCAATTGTGCTTCCAACGATTGCTGTATCTCGAAGAAATGGTTTAGGGCCACGTCGACTTGATCCAGATACGCCATCGACAGCTCGGGCTCGTGAACAGTTTCGGAGCCTCGAAAGGCGCCATCTCTAAAACACGCCGATTAGAAACGTGACAGCATACAGTCCAACGCATACACGTACTCGCAGTAGTCTACAGCTTCAAAAATAGCTCCAGAAGACTGAGCAGCCAACGACACCATTTCGGCAAGTGACAATTCGGCGGAAGTGGAAGACGAGGTTTCAATAAACGAAGCTGGCTTGGGTATTACGGTCGGAGTGGCACTAGATTTGAATTTGATGGTTGTATTCGCCTGAGCATTCGCATCAAGCCTCGCGGAATATTTTCGAGGTGTGTCTTGTGCTGACGAGTGAGTTAGCCGTTTTCAACGCCTATGAACTAGTCGATCGGATTACCCAGATCCGCACGCGACACGAGTCTAGCAAAGTTTGGGCTCCTAATTGTCTCTACACTACGTGTTAAAAACTGGTGCAATGTCGCGTACAAAGGAATAGATACTCACTGAGCACCTCAAACATAGTTTCCTTCCTTACATGCTCTACCTTAAGAAGGCTCTCTGCGATCTTCTCCAAGTTCTTGATTGCGGCGTCCAAATACATCCTTGAGGTATCTGTGAGTCTGAGATATGGTCGGCTTGACCATTTTTGAAGGATTCAGAAAGTAAGACTTTGTGGAGAGAGAATGGAAGTGCTCACTGCTAGGGTGGTGGTGGTTATGGTTGAAGAATAAGATAGGCGCCAGCCCTTGCTGACCTTTTATATCCACGGGAATTCGGCGCATTCCGCAACAAGTCGCTGACCGTCGACTCGTTTGCAGAGTCTATGTACACTCCAGCTTGAAGTATTCACTTGTCTATTTTCCTTTGTTACAAGGCTAGGGCTTGCATGTTAGACAAAGTCTGGTACATGACTACCTTGCGATTCAAATACTCATGTCATTGCGCATATAGTTATAGTGATATCCAGAGTTGAAATTGCCGCCACTGTAAAGAAAGAATACGACGCTGGAAGATAAATGCTACTGATACAAGCACCCTCAGCATTTACAAGCCATGTCCGGGTAACGAATTTTTAGTCCTTTATATGATTTTTTTTGTGCATTTTCGGGGGTTATCTGTATAAAACGAAACCGAGAGCGTATAAAGAAATTCGAGGGGAATATTGGAATATTCTTCAATTGCGACCACGGCTTCGTCCCCTACCGCGAGACCCAGAATCGTTGCCGTGCCTGCGGGCCTCCAAGTTGCGTTCGCGGGATCTACCTCTGCCCCGAGAGCCAGAACCATGTCGCCGAGCAGCTAAATGGCTGTTTCCCCTGCCCCTACTGCCCGAACCATGCCTACGGGCCTCCAAGTTGCGTTCGCGGGATCTACCTCTGCCTCGAGAGCCAGAGTCGCCATGTCTTCGGGCGGCCAGGTGGCTCCTACCACGACCACGAGACCCAGAATCCCCATGTCTTCGAGCAGCGAGTACGACGCGTTCACGACTACGGCCACGTTCAGCGCTATCGCCGTGACGCCTTTTCGCGACCTAACCAATTGGTAAAGTCAGTAAGAGAGCTAAGAAGCAGAAGGAGCGGCTAACATCAATGAATTCGGTACGTCCACGAATTTCATTTCCGGTGACGCTCAGCTCGTCAGTTCCAATGGGGTTGATCTATGGTTCTAATGTTAGTGGCCAAAAGATACATAAAAAAGTCAGAGGCTATTCACCGGAATGGCGACACCGCTAGATAACACGGCAGCGACGATGAAGAGGATAAAGTTCTTCTTGAATTGCATGGTTGTTTGAAGGCTTGGTCGATCTCGAGTTGTTAACTGGAGTGAAGAATATTGACGGCCAGGGAGCAGGTTATATAGGTTTTCGTGCAGAGATGGGAATGAAAGACGACAATACGGAGGTTTTGAGCAAGCGCAGCGATGATCCCACAGGCTGAAAGTATATTATTTGTCGTCAGGTGGGAGATGTACCTAGATGCAGAGAGTCCGAGTCAAATTTTGGACGTGCAAGAGGTATTAGGTCGCTCTTGCGCCACCCATCGTAATTCCCCCGCAGCACCGGGAAGTATGGAGCCAGAACGTGTTAGTGATACATGTAGGTGATGAGAGTCCTGAACTGTAGGATTTTGTCCCACTGGTGAGAAGATGAAGTATCGAGGGAGCAAATAGATCATCAGATGGAATGATTGACGAGAATTCTTTGAGAGAAGCCATGCTTGACGGAATGAGGGGATCTTGATGGTAATACAATGACGACGGGGTTAATACACAAAGAATGGGTGTCGAGGAAGAATTTTTTAACGGGATTTTGCGTCAATGATGACCTTCTGACTACCCACCATGTTCCGGGAGAGACCACAGGCTTTGCATACATGGTCAAGGCTTTTCGAGTGCCGGTCGACTGCGCAGAACCTGGGACTTTTAATGCATATTTGTGAAGTGTTTAAAATTGCAACCATGTGTCCTGAAAGTGGTGACTACCGCAGTCATTGTGAGATACAAAACTCGCCTTTTATTATACGCCACTCGGAGTTGGCACCTTGAAGTCGCCCTTTAGCTATAAACTATAGCATAGATACCGTGGCACTTGACGAGCTTAACCCTAGCGGCGAATGAGTGAGTGTAAGAAGCAAAGGAGTTGCTAACGTCACGTTGTCTGGTTGATGACCGGCTAAAGCGTGTCGATCCATATCGAGCTATTTTTACCCACAGTCCCAGCTACCCTTTCCCGAATTGCCTGAGGCACTTGGGTGCTGCCTGGGGACCAAGGTCCAACGAATTCCTCTCACCTACACTATCCTGCATGACACCTCTAACAGAACGCCTGCAGCTATCTCCAGTGCTCAAACTCGGTAGCTCCGTCTCGTGGTCAGAGGTGGTCAGCCTATCAATGTTTCAATGCTGCTTTGCCCATCAATCGGTCGCCTAATTAAACTCGACTGCGATGATCGTGTTGAGTTGTAAAATGTACTGCAAGTTTCTTCTCTGCTGGTGTGTAGGTCTGACTGCTCGATAGCTTGATGTTCGGAATGGTGTCATTGGCGATCAACAGCAACACTTCCATACGTTTCTACACACGATGCCCACGACAAGTAAGAATGCAGATGCCCTGCCACTTGGAGACCCTGTTGAGCTCCGCGTCGGCCGTTTAACCGATGACAGGGACACTTACTCAGCTTGTTTTCAAGGCCGATAACGCCTCGCGACAGAATTCTATGCAAAAAAGCTGGTATTAGTCCTTGAAAAATCACTTTGAGGTCTTATTATGTGGTCTCGTTAATTAGCAGCCTCGAAAACAGACCTAGAACCCTCTAGATGAACACTGAAGGCTAATGAACACTCGGACTCAGAGGCTCGGAGAGTTACCGAAAGAACCAAGAGCCGAATGATGCCGGTAGGCACGGCACGATGCTGGTCTCCTTTCGCCCTGCGATGGAGACCAGGAGAGCTCAAAAAATGACATGACCCACGGCGATACGACATCTATAAATTTCGCCGGTGGCCCTTCCCGTGTCCCTTCTTGTCCTCGACGTTCACCACGGACATGGCGTCTACGCAAAAGGAGGAAGCAACGACCAATTCCCCGTCTGCCGTTGACGTGGCACCCTCAACGACCGCGAAAGCAAAGCCTGGAGAGTCCTGGAAGGCAAATGAGGCACATGTGTTACCAAAGAACAATCTACCAGTTGTCAGTAACTACCCCACTATCTACTTTTATTCTCGCTCATCCATTTTTGTCGTTTCTTTAGGTGTTTCTAGGATTAATGTGCTGTATCTTCTTGGCGGCTATAGACCAAGTCCGTTCTCCCGCTTTCCGTTTGTGTAACTTGCAAGGAAATTGAATTGGGATGTCATATAGACCATAGTTGCTACTGCTCTGCCAACCATCGTGAGCGATTTGGGGGGTGGCAAGGACTACAGTTGGGTGGGAAGGTGCGCGTTCTAGCTTCTATTTCGTATTCAGCCTCCGGCTCATTCACATTGTAGCGCATATCTTCTTGCTGCTGCGACATTATCACCGCTTTATGGCAAACTTTCGGACATCATAGGTGGATCACGCTCGTTCAATTTCCGATAACTTCCGCTAAGCTTTAACTACAGGAAGAAAACCCATATTATACGGATGCATCGGCGTGTTCCTGGTCCGTCCAATATTGTCGCACGTTTGACGAAAATGTGACTCATGCGTTTAATCATAGATTGGCTCCGCACTGTGTGGTGCCGCACAAACCATGGTCTGGTTGATCGTTTGCCGTGCCGTTCAAGGCATTGGCGGAGGAGGAATCATCCAATTGGTGAGAGACTCGTGTTTAAGACGCGTTTATGACTAAACTCCGCCATTAAGGTAAATATCACGGTTAGCGATATCGTGCCTCTGCAAGAGTACGTGCACTTTCAAGCTCAATGAAGCTTAACTAATGAATATGGTAGGCGTGGCAAATATGGTGGCCTTATTGGATCAACTTGGGGCATAGCAAGGTATGTACGCTGTGAGCTTTTACGGTCAAGGTTAAATGAAATTGTCTAGTGTTGTCGGGCCTCTACTTGGAGGTGTAAGTGGCATTTCCAGAATGGTCTCCGCACCTGTTCAAATTTGATATCTACCAGGTCTTCACCGACCACGTAAGCTGGAGATGGTGAGTCCTGGAAACGCAACATTCCTTCCTTTTGCTGACTCATATCCCAGGTGTTTCTGGATCAACTTGTATAGTTACTTCCTTTTCACTTCAAGGCAACACCTAACAGTCTCTCGCTAGGCCAACTGGCGGTGCCGCTGTCATCCTCCTTTTCATTTTCCTCAACCTCAACCCTGTCAAGCAAAGTCCTTCATCAGCATGTCCCAAGAATTCGACATTTATCGGCCTCTGGCTGATCATTGTCGGCGTAGTAGTGCTTGCTTCTTGGCTTAAGCTTCAGCGAGACTCGAGTGTAAGTATCCTGAACGTGTTCAATACGAAGCACAACTGATTATATACAACAGGGAAATCTGCACAAACTATCGCTCTCTTAGTTGTTGGCGGGGCTGTGTTTGATTACAGCTGGTGTAATATGAAGCCTTCACGACCAAATCTGCTATTGTCCCCACCAAGGCTGTTTCAAGGTATGTTTCTATTACAGTGAGCATAGAAATGGGTTATACCGACCACCTATACCGACCACCTAGACCCGAACCACTTCGATCATAATTGATATCGTTTTCCTGCATGCTGTGACGTTCTTTACCGGTGCGTAATTGGCGTTTTAGTTACCTGGCGACACGCGCTTACCTTGCGAAACACATAGGTGCACTACTACCTTCCCCTCTACTATCAGATCTTGGAGCTTCTGCCACTAGGGGCCGGTGTAAAGTAAGTTGTAATTCACCCGTCCCTCTTCATCAACTGACATACCCCTGGTAAAAGAATGCATGCCATTCTCAGGCTTGGCGGTGCTCTTATTTCTGCGGTCTCTGGTATCATCGTCACGAGGTTTGGAGAGTATAGAATTGTTATGTGGATTGCATGGGCCATCTTTACGCTCGGCTACGGATTGATGACAATGTTGGACAGCCATTCGAACATGTGAGTGTTGTTTGTCCCACTCTAGTTCCGTAGCTGGCTCTGAGCGTAGAATTCTCGTAGAGCGGAACAGGTTCTCTATCCGTTGGTAGCAGCTGCAGGGCTCGGATGTCTCTTCCAGGTGAGTTGATGTGATTTCGCGATGAATCAGACCGATACGGGAATGTTGACGTCCAATGCTAGACGCCGTTGATTGGTTTGCAGGCGGCTATGCCTATCAAGGATATGGCAACCAGTACAGCCGCCTTCGGTTTCATTAGAGTGGGTTATATGAATGGTATTGCAGTGTCTCCGGGTCATCATTGGATGCTCTTCGTAATAATAGAACTCTAGGCGGAAACTGTGGGTATCGCCATCTGGCGACAGGCCATCTGGTCGAGTGTGAGTGGTGTTCTGCGGACTGAGAAGCCATGCTTAGCTGACACTCACACGCTTTATTCATTAGACTCTGCGAAATAGACTGGACGACATTACCCAACCCTCTCTATCGATACATCCAGCGGTGCTCTCAGCCAGAGCGTCAGACATTTGAAAGAGATACCGGTCAGTTCAGGTTCCTAGGTTCCCAGTGCTTCCCGCTGATGCGCCTGTACAGGATGCCAATACACGTTTCGCAGTTTATACAAGCCCTATGCCAAGTCGATAAGTTCAATTTGGGTAGGCCTGCACGCCCATCATAGGCGTCGGATTCTTGATGGGTATGTTCCTTCTATTTACCTGTCTTGTTTTGTGCATTGAATTTTCTACCTGGACTTCTTCTAGTTCTATTTATACGTGCGATATACACTGAAACGCACCCATTGTGCAAGGTGGTAATGATAAGACCAAGGTAAATGACGAAGAAAAGGCGTCGAGCCACCAACAACAAGGGACAGCTCCTTCAGATGATGACGTTCATCCCGATTCCAAAACGGTTGAGGAGGCACCAACAAGGATGCTGCGACCAGGGTCAACAAAGTCCGCCAGCGTGGATGAAAACCTTCCAGAAGAAAAGAAGATTGACGGAGATGGCCGGCGTCCGTAGTGGGAGTTTTTTGGAATTTTTCTGTTACGATGGGGGGGACCTATTAGAGGCTGTTTCACGTACCCTATGGTTATGCACGGAACATTAGAGCTACTTGTATTCTTAATGCATGAAGATGAATTTTGAGATGTCTGGATGCAGTGCCGAGACTGTCCATGTAGACGGATCTGGAACCGAATTCAAAAGAATCAGAACCGTTGACAGGGCAGAAAGTGTGGGGAAAGGCGCTGCTGTCCACGTGCCAGCTAGGTGGAATGAATAGTCCCCCGGCCCGCTCTCAGTCTCACCACTCTTCCTCATCAACCACTTTTTTCTTTTCTTCAACAGCAATGCCGACAGAGTATACGCATGGGGACCAAGTTCCAGTCGAATCTCAGCCCAGCTCAAATCAAGTTATGTACCCACTGTCATCGTGCGGTAGAACCTGGAAACTCGGTCTTCGTCGTCGGTGCAGAGGCTATCCCTTTGTGCTGGATGCCAGACTCAAAGTCATCTTCTTTTCCCTTCTCGATCTCCTCAGGCGCCGGCGTCGCCTCTAGTCGACATTGATCCTCGGTCATCCCCGACATGCGGTGAACCTGTGTATACAGCGCGTGACAACTCACGGTGTACAACAGACCCGTTTGAGGCTTAGTGACAGCCTGGAACCGCTGCTGTCGAGCCCCGAAATCCATTTATCACGAAGCTGTGGTCATACCCTCTTATCAAGTGAAACCTTCGCTGTCCGCTCTTCACACCCCAGTCATCCCAAGCCCCACCCTATTATCACCTCGACACATCACTCCCATCATCCATTCGCAGCCTCAGAGTCGACCGCAGATGGCATGAGCGACCGTATCGGGGCGCCCCAGCCCGCTCACGGACTTCTCTCGCCTTCGATTGCGGTCTCAGACACACCATTGTCTGTATCCCGGGAGCTATCTTCCAGGGAACACAGAAGAGTGGTTCGGAATAGTTATGATGTGACTGTAACGATTGTGGTGCGTGTGTTTAGCACGTGGCCTTGTGCATGTTTGCCTTATGACCTCGGAATAGGAATGTGGACTTTACCTCTATTCCTTCCTATGGTGTGATACTTCGCATATGCGGCCTTACAAAACGACTATCCTGAGCTGACGGGACGTATTTTGACGCTGAGATTATCGGAAGCCGATATGGCTTCTTGACGCAGAACTGGGGGGTACTGAGCAAGAAGATCTTGTACATTGGTCCCGCTTTCCTGCTTCCGACATGTTAAACACGAACTTCAAAAACCTCAGAGTTGACCATGTGTGACCGGTACAGGGGTGCAGTCTTCATGAGAGAGGTGAGAAGGGAAAAGTTCTTGGTCCTGATCATCGAGGTACAAGATAGTTACTGGGAGCTAGTTTCGCTGGTAAGGTTCCAGATGTCACACTATTTTGGGCTTTCTTCTGTTTTTTATCCCGTATGCATGGGCTTCTACTATGTCTGTGGTTGTATTTTACACACCCGTCCAACATCGTGAAAGCCTCGGACATCGGAACATATGCCTTCATCACTCCAGAAAATGGACGAGATAGTATCCGTCTGCAATTGCGCCGCCCCAAGAATGGTCTCGAATTCCACCTCGTCGTCGCCGTGACTCGAGCACTCGAAGGCGAGGCCGTTTCGGCAGTCTGCCACGCACTCGTTGTACTTTACTCTCTGGGTAACGCACCGACAGCTACTATGAGAGCGGATTCTACTTACCAGATCTAAAAATCTCGCGACCGAGACTTGCGTAGAACTCTGTTGTGCTTCTCGTGGCATATGCCCAACGTTCTAACGTCGCGATACCCATATAGCTATCAGCAGTTGTCCTTATCCCATGTTTCAGAGAGCACGAGTGGAAGCTTCGAGTTCGCATGGATTGGGATCTTCGGCGCATAGTTCTATCGCCATTCCAATAGCATTATCCCCCGCGCTCTCATGTATCTCACTATCCATCGCTTTCTCGGGACCTCCCACATCTTGCGTTTATTTTCTTCATAGTACCGTATACCTCGCTTTGATCATGTATTGACTTTCTTCTATCTTACGCACTCAGGTCGGTAAACTAATGTTCCGGACAGATAGGCCTTGTGATGCGAGAAGCTGCAGAGACTGTGTACGTGGTGCAATGGCATTGAGCATAGTACATGACATTTGCTATGTGTACTGACTCGCTAATTTGCTGCGTATTACAGATGTCCTGCGTACCCTGATTTGCCTCTGATCCCTAGGGCCTTCCTTCTGCTAGACTGATGTCGAGTCAGATAGGCGTCCTCAAAAGGTGGCTTGTTTGAAGATATTGTGCGCTATACTAGGGGTGGCGCAAACCTCGCAGCTCGCGAAGAATTGTTTCGGCCTAGTTCCACATGATGAGGCGTTGAAGTGATCCTGATCCAAGTTTGGAGCTTCCCTTTTATTACCACGGATACAGAAAGCAATTGGATTCTTCTGGAGTACGAGGATAAAAGGTTTGACGAGAAGAATATTTATTCCTGCTACCCCATGAGCTACATACCCACCACTACTCGATACCCTCGACGCAGTTGGAACTTTTTTAGACAATGCCGGAGAAAGAAACAGCTCTTGGCGACGACTCGGCTCTCCGGGTCCCCTCGCGTGTGTGAAGATTGTAGGCGCTGGGTACGTCATCAATGTGAATTGAACCGCCTTCGAATTGTTACATTCTCTCTCCGTTAGCCTTGCCGGGATTCGACCGCGTATATTGAGGAAGCAGCGCCGTCTTTGATAATTTACTGTGAAGTTTACAGTTTCTCGTCCATGTAAATACCCGATTTCTTACGGCTTCTTTTGATATAGTAAAGGGCTTCTTTCGTGATGTCTACTGCTAGTGGGTTTTGCGGGTTTGGCCTGTAGATTTTCCCATTGTAGGGCTGGTGGTACCTGGAGAGTTGTGAACGGACATGGGGATTGTTTTTTACGTTGTCTTGACAATGCGTTACCACATATGATACAGGGTACATACGGAGCGTACCCAATGGAGCGCAGAGAGCAGAAAACGCCGTTCTTGAAAATCGCTAGAGCTAACTTCATTTGCGATGCAGGTTGCGGTCTCGATGTCGGTGGTCGCATTGGTTACAGTCTGTTCAACTGAATTAAAGTCTCGCAAATTGGACCTCGTACTATGTGCAGTTCATCCGAATTGCGCGAGCTTACTGGCAGAGAGGTGCTTTTCGACAAGTATCGATCCTACAGAAGCGGAAAACGTCTCAACCACTTCGATAACTCGCGCAGAAGGTGGCATAGTGACACGCCACAGCGTACACCATGTTTTGGCAGTGACGAAGTGAGCTGGTGCAAGAAGACGCATGAAGACGCTGAAGTCGTGATTGTGTAGTAGCGTATTGGGGGGCTTTATGAGCCCGAGTGTTCCCAAAGGACATTCCTGGGACTGAGACGCTTCAAAAGGGGTTCGCGTTTCATCTTGCTTCGGGTGGAGGCATGATGTCGCGAGTCTCAAAGAGAAGTGGGTTGGTGTCATTGGAAACGGCTGTTCCGCGCGTGCGTTTTCTGCTCTATAGATATGCGGTTTCAACGGGTGGTTTGGACCTGGGTTTTTTAGGGGCACAAGATTTGTCCTCGGTCAGTAGCGTCGGATCCTTCGGTTTTAAAGTTAGCAAGTTTTTGATGTGACCCCTCAGTGGTTTCTTCCACGAGTTGGAGCCATTGTCCATGCTGACCCCAGTGTTCGAGGTATTGGACTTCGCTGAACAGGTTTTGTGTTGAAGGGCAAGCTACAGATATCCGTCACTGGATTCGATGGATTTTCAAGTATTTCCCAATCGTAATGCGACTGTACCGAAGTGGTTTAGCGATTGAGTGGCATGTTGTGGAGTTTCTTTGTCCCAAATCGACTCTATTTCTTTGTGTAGCCGTAAAGTATATGTGTTTAGAGTGAATTGGATAGCTTGTCTGGCAACAAGTCCAAACAAGCGGACTTTGGCATGCGGGACGCGTCGGGTTACGTATCTCCATTTCTGGGCGTTTGAAGTGGTCATTGAACTGGATATCCGCTCAGATGTTTATTCGCTATAGTTGTAGAAGATGGCGCCAAAGGATAAGGTCGAGGAGCTAGCTCCACCAAAATATGCGTGAGTGCCTATTTGTATTAAGGAGATGTTTCATGAAGCTGATTCGTGGACAGCTGATGTGGTTGCAAACGTCATCATTATCGGATTCGGAATTACTGGACTTCTCTCGTGAGACCGAACGTGGAACTTACATGGAGCTCCCATAGACGTGTGTTGCTCTCAGATGGACTATATTGCGTTGGGAGTGGTAGTTCCTTCTTGATTGTGGGGTATCACATACGTTCGCGCGGCGAACAGGCACGTGATCACAACTGTTATGCTTCAGGTGATTAGATTCTTTTGGAAGCCAGGCTACGTCTATCGTGCGTTTGGGCTCCTCTCCGTGAGATACTCTGCCTTCAGCTTCTTTACAGCAGGAATCGGGATTTAAATATCTCGAGGGGTGGTCGGTGTCACCGTACTGGCGATTTTACTTCGAATCAAAAGGCGGCGACAGCTTTGTTGGAAGCGCAATACGGCTTCTCGAACATTGTTCATTCTTGTCGGTGAGTCGTTCGCTGCCTTTACCTGCCTGTCTAGACGCCTGGATTTACCTGATAACTTGCAACCAGGGCAATATGTAGGCCATGGGCATGAGCTTCTCTGCTATTTCAGCCAAGGAATGCCAGGTTGAAACTGACAATCATTTTCTCACGATCGAATGCACTTCAGGAACAAATGTCTCCACAGATAAGATGGCCGGTTAACATATTCAAGGCCATTGTTGAGTGCGAAAGATTCAATCTGCGCAGAGTATTTATCACCCCTCGCCTTGCTGAGCACACTGTTCTGATCCCTGTCGGGGACAGTAAACAACACTGCTTGCGATGATTACACGACGTGGCTTCAGAAACTATATTGGATGATTTCCGTGTGGCAGCTGTAATTCATATATCATGGTTGCAGGGACACCACAAGCGTGCAAGATTGTTGCGTCGCTATATCCTTGGTCTCGTAAAATCGTTCTGGTGGCGGGATCCGCCGAAAGTGAATCCGTCTCCATTTGGCACGTCGATGGTGCTCTGTTACTTGTGATTGGACTGGGAATAGTAGGAGGGAACGATTAGGACCGCGTCTGACTAGTCCTTGGCGGTAGTTTATGTATGATCCGAACATTGTTGTTCTTATTCAGAGTACAGGGTAGAGGATATTGTACCATCATATGAGCAGGTGGATTATGTTTGAGCGCTACGGAAATATTTGTTTACCTTTTTATAAATAACAGTGTTGGAGCTGTCCCGAACCACTTTGTGGCTTCCACATATGCTTAATCGTGGTCAAAGCCTTTCCGTTGCTTTCCCACCTGCTCTGTTTCTTACCAAGTCCATCTCTTTCTCACTTCGTTGCTCTACTGCAGAATGTCGTGCGGTGTCACACTATTAGTTGTTGGGAAGAGATCAGGGTGAGGGTTCCTTTGGTGTTATTTCGGAAGGCATTGCTTGATTGCTGCGCTCTCTTTGACCTGTTTTTGCCTGACTTTTTTTGCTGCTTTTATGGATGAATCAGGAACTAATATCTAACATCTCAGACGGTGTTATAAAGTGTTTGTGCGTGGCAAGAGTATTTTTGGTCGTGCTAATGGATCGCTGACACCCCACCTTTCGTCATAGGCACCTAGAAAAGCTGATGCGCCTCAACATCGGTCGAATTGTCGTTGTCTTATTGCATGACTGCATGGGGGTGTAGTGAGTGGAAACGTCGTTTCGGCGGGGGAACTGTGTTGACGCTTGGGTTGTTATAGCGGTGGAATAGCCTCAAATCTTTTCATTTGTGTCAGAAGGTTCTAAACGAATCATTCTAGTCATCATCTTTTGATGGGCCTAGTCTGTGAAGATCGATCTTGGACATGTGCGGGAGGGAAATTCTTCATTCAATGAGACCGTCTTGCATGGCCGCTCTCGTCAAAATCGGTCGTTTGTTCACGGAGCCGTTTCTTCGCTACCACTCATCCTGCGACCTCTTGATTCGCTCCCGGGTCCTCAGACTATCCACGTGAGATGGAACTTAACTTATACGTCGACATCAAGACCGACAACGTTTTTGTTTGGCAAGCCCCAAAGGAAGCTAAGGGTGCTTTGTGAATTGTAAGCAGACTTTCCTCGTCTTGTGTCCTAGCTGACCCCACGTTCTGTCACGTCACATTTAGTCATTCACGTTGCTTCGAATTTGGTATGGCGAAGCAGTACCGTGACCTAAAATCAAGCAGGCGAGTATTCCATACGGGAAACGAAAGAGTCTGAGCGGATAACGCTCGGCTACTGGAGTATCAACACTCACTTAGGGAAGTGGTGGTTTATGTGTCTCGGTGACTGTGGCTGTCGAGGCTGACTATCATACTGCCACAGGAACTCAGTCAGAAGAGTCGACTTGGAAAGCTCTCGGCTTGTTTTCATGGTACTTCGTTGCGGGGTA